>JAANDH010000236.1:102196-250486 GCA_011799765.1 Nymphaea thermarum | reverse complement strand
CACAAACCAAGTAATGACCCAATATTGGAATCATGCTTGATGGTCTACAATCTCAATCTCTTTTTCAAAAACTTTTCTTTCTTATGTATAATAATTATAACAACAAAAATCTTAGATGTATGTTGTGGTAGGAATGACTTTAGATGAATGTTGTGGTAGGAATGTTTTACATTATTCCAATCATATAGGATAAATGCATCAATGCATTCTCACCCACTTTATTTCACTTATGATCACAAGCATCTCTCCAAAAGAACTTAAGCAAGAGGGGATGGAGCTCTAACTAGGTGGTAACCGAATTAGAGCAAAATCTCAAACCTACTTAAAGTCTTAAGAGAACACTAAAGTGATTTCAAGATTTTACAAGCTTTTCAAATGATATTTACTAATTCCACTTTTTCCTCAAAATGTTTCACATTTTAAAGCAACTCTTCAAGTGTCTTTTCAAAAGTTTGAAACATCAAATTTTCAATATTTTCTACACCGCATATAGAGTCAAAAAGATGTTTAAGTTAAAACGAAATGCATTAATGATAAACATAGCCCTTGGGTTGATTACCCCCGGTAAAGGCGCCGGGAACGGTCGTACCGACGGACGAGTCCCTTTCTTTCCTATTTTAAAACAAAAACCTTATTTTTCTGGAGCACTCCAAAACCAATGAAAATTTTGGGATGCAAACAGATGGCGACCGTGATGGGACCCGTCATTGTTTGGCTATGATTATAATTGATGCATTTTTTCAATAACTTGAATATCCTCTATTGCCAATGATAAAGCATGTCCCTACTTTGGCCTTAACCCTATTGGCATTTCATTTTATTTCTTGGTGATTGTATTTGATTTCTTGCATATAAGACCAATTGAGGATGATCAATCATGTTCACTTAGATCTAGGATCAAATATGACCATCCTCAATTTAAGAGTTGTTTGAAGACAATGTTTGCTCTTTTATTTTATTTTTAATCATCATTCTAGGAAACATTGCATTAGAGACTTTGCATGATTTCTCATATTTCAAAATTCTTCATACCTATTTGTCCCGGTCATCATGTTGCCGGGCTTAGTCTTAAGCGGTAGCACAAGACTAAGCCTTACAACTAGACCACACTTTGGGTGGGAAAGCCCCCTCGTTAGTACCATGAGTGGTAATTTATGGTATATCGACGAGTGATCAAGAAGAAGTGGATAAACATTAACCTTAGTTGCCTAATGGAGAATTTTATGCTCGTACTAAGCCTTTTGGCTAAGGTATATTGGCATATCGTATATGGAACAATTTGATCAAACCAAATTCAATTAGGGTCCTAAGCTCATTTTCAAATAAATGCATGATAAAGGTGACTTTCAAAAATGCTGAATTTTTATCATCGTATGATGATTACATGCGTGTATTCATACAATCTTTGATCAATTTAATAATCTTGCATCTCATTTTCTCATTTAAATCAATGTCTTTTTCAATCATTTCTATGTAATCTTCAACATGATCACACTATGAAATCATGTTATGACCCTACTATCTGCATGACTTTGATTTTTCAAATATTGTCATCCATTTTTCAAGAATCACTTCAAGATCTGTATTTTCAATCACTCATTTCTTCATTGGTACAACCTCATATTCTTAAACATGATGGCCAGTTATTGGCTCAATTACCAATCTTTGTGTGACTTAGGTCAGACAGTCTTTTGCCCTCATTTTAGCCAAACATTTTTCCAAGCTTCAATACTTATGAGACATATTTTCGCATATTTTACTTCTTCCACAATTTCACTAGATCATCAATTATTTCTTGGCAAATCTTTTTTTAGAATTGCTTCAAAATCTATTTCTTGTCAATCCCTTATTTGTCTAATCTTCTATTATCAAGTATGCGACCCATCTATTTGTTCAACTACTAACTTTATTTGACTTGAGTCATACATAATTATTTTGGCCTCAACACCCATATCTTTCTCCTTATTTCATTGAGCTATCATTTATTTCAAATTGAATATCAATATTTGCTTTACTCAATTATACTCCATCTTCAATCGTCAGACACGTGGTTTCCATTTATTGGATCCATATGAATCAAACATCTTGTATTCATTATACTCTATTGGAGGTTTAATCCTTTCAAAATTAAGATTCTCTTTACAAGTGATAAATTGCTAATAATTCTCTCTATTTTCTTATATTATCAACTTACTATCTTGCAATGAAAATCACTATTTACCAATCATATTTCTACAAAAAATTCCTTTCATACTAGCTTTCTCCCAATTACGTGTCAAAATTCTTTCATATCCAAGCTCAGACACGTGATATTATCTTTCACCCTCTCATATCAATTTTTATGCATTTGAGACAATTTTCATTATTTTCTCCACCTCAAGCTCAGTCCGAGATCAACACGTGTTTCACTCGGGCCATACATTCCTTTCTTTCTCACTTACATTTAGCCTAATAATTTTTCAGCTTCAATACATATGGAATGTATTTCTTTCCATTTTACTACTTCCATGATTTTAATGGGTTACCATTTATTCCTAGATTTTTGCTAATGCTCCGATATATTATATTTTCAATCGTTGGACATCTAATTTTTTACTCATTTATTCACCCTGGTTCAATATATATCTTCCTGAGTCAAAACTCATATATTCACACTCTACTCCAGATTTAATCATTGCAAAACTAAGATTCTCTGTTTTGCTGCATTATCAACTAAATATCTCGCCATGAGAATTACCACCTACCTATCATATTCTTATAACAAATTTTCTTCCTACAAACTTTGTCTCAATTTCTTCACCTCAAAGACAAAACTTAAATTTTTGCATACCAAAGTTCATATATATGGCATTACCTTACACCCTTATTTTCCTATGAATGGAAAATACATCAATTTCCTTTATATTATTTTGCTCATACCTTATTTGATTGAGGCAATGTCCATTATTTTGTTCGCCTCAATCTCAATCCAAGACATCAACCATTTATCTTCTACCCATCATTCTATTTTGTATCAATCCATTACCACTCCCAGCAATTGCTAATACTGGGGCATTTTTTTTTAATATTTCAAGACATTTTCAAATTACGTTTGTGACAAATATTTTTATACACAACATTATTGTCCATAGAAAAGGATAATATCTCAATCAAATCAATTCAGCTGTTAAGCTAAAGATTTGATCAAGCGCAATCCGGTCGTCAGGCTCGGAGCTTTCTAAAGCTAGCTGAACCATGTCGCTAGACAAGGGAATTTTATGGAGCAAGCGCAACTTGGCCGTTTGGCTAGGGGCTTTTTCGAAGCAAGCTCAACTCAAACGTTAGTTTGGGGAATTTTAACAAATTCAAAATCCAGCCTTGGGTGAAAACAAAAATTTCACCAAAAGTCACTCGAAGTGATAAGGAGACTTCTTGTCACAACCAATGTTGGAGCAATAGGGTCTTATCCTACGTTTCAACAAAGGCATTCGAGGAGATGAGGGTTCTTACCCGGCATTGCCATTTGTTACGAGCAACCCATCCAGGAAAGGGGTAAAACCTGAAATTATGGACAAAAGAGCAACCCACGCAGGCAAGGGGTAAAACCTGCATGCAAGCCAAAGCAACCCACGCAGGTAAGGGGTTAAACCTGCATTGCATGCCAAGGCAACCCACGCAGGTAAAGGGGTTAAACCTGTACTACAAGCCAACGCCACCCACACAGGTAAGGATATAAACTTGCGATGCAAGTCAAGGCAACCCATTTCAGGGGGGTTAAACCTGAATTCAATATTGGCAAACCCATGCAGGAAAGGGGTTAAACCTGCAATATAAGCTCAAATAACCCATTCAGGTAAGGGGTTAAGCCAGAAACATTTCTTCCAACATGGTTTGTTTGAAAAATTTGTGGCGCTTATCTTTATCACTAAGCACGGCCAATGCCGGCTTAGTAACAAAGAGGGGCATCTGTTATCACCCCAAATTTTTCAAAAAGACGGGGTTATTAAAATTTTGGGTCTNTCTTGGGTAAGATTGGTCCTTGGGAGAAACTCTAGTGTATTCTCACTTGAAGACTTAGAGTTTCTCTTGAGCTCTCTCTCTCTCCCTCTTCCTCTCTCCATTTTCCTCTCCAACTTGGAGCAAGCTACAACACTCTTGGAGCTTCATTCAAAAGGGGATCTTCAAGTGAAGGTTTTCATCTTCCTTAGGTCATTTCTCATTAAAGGTATGTAATCATCATCCCTCTTATTTCTCTCTTCTTTCTTTTCATTAATATTCTTACTATTATGTTATTTCTTTTTCTTGAACATAGTCTTGTTGTTATTTTCATTTTCTCTTCTTATCTTCATCTCCATATGGTTAAAAGAGGTAGTGTTCAATCTCTTTTTAGAGACAAGAGACTATGCTCAAGTGCATTGGGAGTATGAAAAGATGAGAAGATCTTTTATTTCATGATTGAATCATGTTTTCTCTTTTATTAAATATAACATTGTTTCTCTTTCTATATTTTCTCATTATCTTCATCTCCCTATGGTTAGAAGAGGTAGTGCTCAATCTCTTTTTAGAGACAAGAGACTATGCTCAAGTGCATTGGGAGTATGAAAAGATGAGAAGATCTTTTATTTCATGATTGAATCATGTTTTCTTTTTTATTAAATATAACATTGTTTCTCTTTCTACATTTTCTCCTCATCTTCATCTCCCCATGGCTAAAAGAGGTAGTGCTCAATCTCTTTTTAGAGACAAGAGGCTATGCTCAAGTGCATTGGGAGCATGGAAAGATGAGATAATCTTTCATCTTAATCATATTCTTTCTTTTCATGAATACATTCTTGTTGTTCTTTTGCTTCATCTTATTTTTCTCTCTTCCTTATTTTCCCATTGCCAAAGGAGATAGCTCTCAATCTCTATTTTAGAGTCAAGAGGCTATACTCAAGTGCATCGGGAACATGAGAAGATGATGTGGCATATCATTTCATAGTTACATCATGTCCTCCCTCCTAATTGTATCTTGCTCTTTCTATCATCCTCTTTCTCTATTTCCTTCCTCGAATGTTGTCTATATATTATCCATGCATAGTTGTTTGGTTTTCTCCTTATATGTGAATGTATGGTGGGAATGAGAGTGTGGTTTGGGGACTCTTTATTTTCATATTAATTTTTGAGGTTGGGATTTGTCCAACCCGGGATAAACCCTTACGAAAATGTACATGTTAATATGCATTTGCATGTCATTTTGCGCTAGTTTCATTCTTAATCACCCCATTAGGAATCCCAACGAGTGTCTCGTTATGTTGCTTGTTTTCTTCCATACCCAACGGCGGAAGAAATATATCCCTTACAACAAACTAAATAATAACATTCTATGCTTATATAAATCATATTTTCCAAAACATTTTCAAAGGGAACCGTTTAACATGGCCTTAGGTACTTAGCTTAGACTCTTGCATGAGTCCAAGCTCCCCACCGGCCCACATTAAACTTGAAGTTGATAATTTTAAACTATTCCTTGATTTTAATCTTGTGAAGGTATGGATGTATACACATGTTATATGCATCTATACTAACATGATGATCCCCCCATCTTTCTCTCTCTATGCTTTCACTTTTCATTCTATAAATTCTCATATGTGCACAAATACGTATGTACATGTGCTCAATTTCATCTCTTTCAAATATTTATTCCCCTTTTCAAGACAAATATATTCTCTTACAAAATTTATTATACATACCTATATATATATGTATGTATATTTTTCTTTTCCTCTAAAGCATCTCTTTCTCTTCAAATTAATACGTCTTTTTCTCTTCAACTTTCATATTAGTGTATATGTGATGATATGTATACATATATACATGTCTTTCTCTATCTCTCTCTCTTCCTTTTCATAAGAGTGTTTTATCTCTTCTATTCTTTTAGCATTCTCCTCTCACGATCTTTTTTACCAACTTCATTAAGACCACAAACCAAGTAATGACCCAATATTGGAATCATGCTTGATGGTCTACAATCTCAATCTCTTTTTCAAAAACTTTTCTTTCTTATGTATAATAATTATAACAACAAAAATCTTAGATGTATGTTGTGGTAGGAATGACTTTAGATGAATGTTGTGGTAGGAATGTTTTACATTATTCCAATCATATATGATAAATGCATCAATGCATTCTCACCCACTTTATTTCACTTATGATCACAAGCACCTCTCCAAAAGAACTTAAGCAAGAGGGGATGGAGCTCTAACTAGGTGGTAACCGAATTAGAGCAAAATCTCAAACCTACTTAAAGTCTTAAGAGAACACTAAAGTGATTTCAAGATTTTACAAGCTTTTCAAATGATATTTACTAATTCCACTTTTTCCTCAAAATGTTTCACATTTTCAAGCAACTCTTCAAGTGTCTTTTCAAAAGTTTGAAACATCAAATTTTCAATATTTTCTACACCGCATATAGAGTAAAAAAGATGTTTAAGTTAAAACGAAATGCATTAATGATAAACATAGCCCTTGGGTTGATTACCCCCGGTAAAGGCGCCGGGAACGGTCGATCCTCGTACCGACGGACGAGTCCCTTTGTTTCCTATTTTAAAACAAAAACCTTATTTTTCTGGAGCACTCCAAAACCAATGAAAATTTTGGGATGCAAACAAATGGATTTTGAGATATCTTCATGGAACTAGCAATTTTTCACTTTGTTTTGGAGCAGAAAAATCTATTCTTGTTGGCTATACGGATTCAGACATGGCAGGAGACATTGATGGGAGAAGATCTACATCTGGTTTTTTATTAACATATGTAGGTGGTGCAGTTTCTTGACAATCCAGACTTCAGAAATGTATAGCATTATCTACTACTGAAGCAAGGAGCTTCTATGGATGAAGTGGTTCATGTAGAAACTTCAGTTCAGTCAAGACGAGTACGTGCTTTACTGTGACAGTCAGAGTGCTATTCACCTTGAAAAGAATTATACTTTTCATGCAAGGTCAAAGCATATAGACGTGAGGTATCTTTGGATACGTGATGTTCTAGAGTCGAAGCAGCTTGTTCTTGATAAGATCCATACAGATGATAATCCTGCAGATATGATGACGAAGTCTCTACCTAAAGAGAAGCATGATATGTGTAGAGACTTAGTTGGGATGACTGCCTTTAAGGCAGTATATTCATTTTGTTCATTTTGCAGGTATGTTTCCTCTCTTGAAGCTGGAGGGGGAGCTTGTTGGGTCGGGTCCAGCCTCAAAAGAGGACCCGACCTGGCCCGTCACTTAAGTGACGGGCGGGAGGAAAAGGGGGGGCATCCGATGGTGCCCCCAATCTTTCGTATGGCTCTCTCTCTCTCTCTAGGGTTCCGTTTTGGGCAAGAAGAGAGACGTGCTCTCTTGTGCTCTTTCTTGGTGGTGTGCAAGAGGAGAGAAGGAGAAAAAGAGAGGAGAGAAGGAGAAGAAGAAAGGAGAGAAGGAGAAGAGGAAGAGAAGGTTGCTAGCTTGGCTTGAGCAAAGTTCGATTTCAATAAGGAGGCGGGACGCATCTCTTCCCAATCCACGGTTTCGCATTCAATCGGTGATATTTCTCTTGTTTTTCTCATATAGTTTTGATGAGATATTATTGTTGGAGGGTTGGCTTTGTGTAGCCCCTCGTGGGACAACTTATATCATTGATTATAGTGAATTGAGTTTGGGTCGTAGTGCCCCGTGGTTTTTACCCTTATTGGTTTGAGGGGTTTTCCACGTAAAAATCTTCTTGTGCATTTGTGATTGTTTGGTTGTTGTTTTGTTGCCTCTTGCATGATCGATTTGGGCTATACTTCGTTGTTGAATCATTTTTAGTAGATTTGAGTCATATCCCCGTTTTAACCCAACAGAAAGTTGGGGGCGAGAGTGAGGACGTTGGTCCGAGAGACCTCAGCCCATGCAGCCATGAACATGCCAAAGGAGTAGGCATCACCGATCTGGTGGTCCGAAGTGCAAGCAACAATGATGCCTTGGCACATGAGCTTGGAGACCTGCTCCAAGAAAGAGGCTCAACCATCAAGTGTGAGATGCAACAAGAAGTGCTAAAAAAATGTTAAATTCCATAGAGCAACGTGTATGAGAAATTCATTTTGAGACATTTTAGAAATAAAGATTAATTTTTCGTTAACTAAAGAAGAAAACAAGTCAACAAAAGGGCATTTGATAGCTAAGGATCTTGACCTCGGTCTCATTTGACATGAAAACAGTTGATTTCAGATCCCTGTATGGGTGTTTGGAAACACTAACACTTTAAAAAGTGTTTCAAAAATCTGCCGGCCTTTTGTGTAGAGACATGGCATAGTAATCATTAAAATTATGCTGTGTTTTCATCAAGTCCTGGAGAGAAAAGTCTGCTGTGCTTTCATCCGTGCTGTGCCAGACGACTAGCCCCTGGCGTCGTCCGGTGAGTGTCTCACTCTCTCTGTCTTCTCTCTCGGTCATGGACAGAAGGCCGGAGCCATGTTCCCTGGCCATAGTCGGAAAGGACCTGGGTTCCTCTTTTTTCGGGACCGTCTACGTATAGAAGCCCTATTTTATGGCCAGAAAGCACCAGATCGTCTCTTTTCTGTCAACAACGGAGGGCCCAATTTTTTAAGGAGAAAATATGCTAAAGATACAACATTTTCTTGTGGAAAAGATACAAATTACTATGGAGGTGATGCAACGAAAGAGAGAGATGTCATCAGATAAGTATTTGTCGGAAACCTTCATCAGAGTGAGAGAGAGAGATTCACCGTGGGTGACCTTCTTCCGGCATGTGATTGGTCAGAAACCATCGCCCTTCTGGCATGTGATTGGTCAGAAACCATCGTCCGGCCGGCAGTTGTTCTCATCTATCTCAAATGCTGAATTTTCTAATGTCGGATTTTAGATCCAAAGAGATAGATCAAGGGTTATCAAACATGGCCTAATCTAAGTAATGTTTTTTTTTTTTGTGTTTGGTGCCTTAATTGAGGCTCAATTGATGAAGCATATATGTTCATAAACATAAAGAACCGCATTCACTCTATTCATCACCTTTTCATCTCTGGAGGGCAACGACGAGAACTTTTTGTGAAGTTTCAACCTATGTCACCGCGGTACGTTTTTTTCACCCACGTACCGGTACCAGTATGCCAGTATGGTAATACCGGTATGGGGGTACGTTTGGACGTACCGGTATGGTACGCCGGTATGGCAATACCAGGGTACGTGGTGGTACGTTTGGATTTGGCGGATCCAAAACAAATCCTTTACTCGTCAAACGCTCGATGATTCCCACCCATCGGAGGCTTAAAACAGTTCAGTGGTAGTTTATTATACTTTCTCTTTCTTTTTCCAAACATATCGATATAGGACCAAAACGTGTGAACTCCTCCTCTTTGCAAAGTCAGGTTCTGTGAAAATGTTTTCATTATGTGGCTCACTTCCGCTTTTGTACGAAAGAAAATATTAATGAAGAAGCGCAGTTGTAGACATATATATTTACAAAACATGTTTTCTATATGTTTTTATTTATCAACATATATATTTGTTTTAATGTTTGAAACAGAACTGGTGCATGTGGCTCACTCTAATAAAATGAACTCGTTTTAAACTGTATTTGTTTTCTAAAGAGGAGGAGTTCACAAAATTTCTGAAAATGTGAAATACAAACCTAGAACCACTTCCGCTTTTGTACAAATGTGTTTATAGGATTATCACCGGTTGTGAAGAAGCGCCAATGCGCAAGTATAATTTTAATTAAAAAATTAATATTATCACAAAAAAATACACCGTACCCGTACCCATTTTCCCGTATCCGTACCAACACCCGTACCCGTACGGCGGTGACATAGGTTTCAACGTATCTGCATAAACTTTTTGTGATATATAATCACACACCTGAGTTTTTTCATATTGTTAAAGACAAGCCAGCATAACATCTGAAAGAATCTAAAAGTTAACATATATAATATGTTCATGAAACTAATTTAATTATAGATAAAAGCTTAAACTTGTTATAATATTGAAAATCCATGCGAGTTTTCTTGAAAAGTCGATCAAGCCAATGAAAGGAGGACAGGGAAAAGTCGATCAAGCTATGCAATGAATGGAGGACAGGGAAGTTGGATCGGTTAGCGCTGTTTCACAAAAATGGCCAAGGAAAGCTTTCAACAAAAGAGAAAAGGATTGTTTCTAAGGTAGTCAAATTTCACTAAGGGGGGTTTGATTGACTCTGATCTAAAATACTTAAAGAGTTGAGAACCATGAATAATAAAATAATATTATTTTAAATTTATAAAATAAATTTTTAAATATAAAATAGTATTTATTAGTAATAAATATATGATATTAAAATTAAAAAATATATATTTTAATTTTTAACGGGCTTAACGGGCTGACCCGGGCCGGCATATCAGGCCCGGGCCCGGCCCGGCCAGCTTTTTCCAAGGCCCGGGCCCGTGGCGGGCCGGGTACCCGGTGCCCAGCCTTATATTGAAGAAAACCGTTCCTAGATCTCATTCTTTAAAAGATCTTGAAGACAAAAATATGAAGTTTTTGTTTTTCTTTAAAAAATTCAGGGATATAAATTGGTCTCATAAAGCATTAAGAACAATAATAAATGACAACACAAAATTTAAAATAACAAAAACTCTGTTTCCTTATAACACCGGAAGAGGAAGAGGAAGGGGAGGGCCCTGGGCCGGCAGTAAAGATTGCGGCCCCGTATAGATAGAGACTCCCGGCTTTTATTTTGAGAAATTCTTGTGCAAGGGGCTTTTATAGATACCTTCTCCGAAATCGAACCGTAGATTGCACCGGAAAAGCTAGTGAGACCAAAGTGTCTGAATTCAACAACGATTTTTCGACGTTCTCGTGAAAAATACAAAAAGAAAATAGTTACTTCATTAATCTTTAAAGCGCAAATCATGAAATTTCTGTTAAAAGAAGATATGAGATCTGGTTGATGTGGATGATAAGAGCTCCACCTGAACACTGAGAACTCCTCGTCCCTTCGGTGGTACAAGCTTTCCCTGCACGGTCGCGTCGGGGTCATGGAGCTTGAGACCACTGAGCTCTATGTCTGCATAAGCTTCAATGAACTCGACGCCCGTGTTGTTGCACAGAATCTCCGGCTCACCGCTGGAGTTGGCGACAATCTCACCTGCAAGTGGGTAGTAGTGGACTAGGAGAATTTCAACTGCTGAGCCAAAGGAAAGGTCAGGCTTGCTGCTTGGCTTCTGTAAATGAAGTAGATGCTAGCATCTATGGGGGGAAGCAGCAGGTCAAGGTTGGAGAGAGGCAGCCAGATATCTGGAAAGGGCAGCTCTGCAGTGATCAGCTCTCTGCTCTTGAAATGGACTGAGAAGTAACCAGTTTTTGATTCATGCAGCAGGGAGCCATTGGTGGCCATTGCAGGATCGAGTGGGAAGAGTGACTCTAGGAAAGAGATGAAAGATGTGGACTAGAGATTGTGCATTGAGGAGAATTTTTATAGCAGTTCCAGTATTCCACGCACGGACAGAGCTGGAATCTTTTAATTGGGGAGACTTAAGTATAGAGATAAGACGGATATGAAAGTACTTATGCTGTGGTGTATGAAAGTAAATTGACACGGATATGTACATACAATTGTATTTTAAAACTTGAACGTTGATCTTTCAAACTTTATTTTTGTTTTAGTTTCGATTGTTCCTTCTTTTGCATTTCCTTTTGAATTATCTTTTATAATTTTCTTTATTTTTTTCTTTAATATTGAGATTTTTTTACTGATTATATATATATATATATATATGATTATATATATATATATATAATATACACACACCATCTACCATATCATAATTTTCAAAATTGGTTTGCGTGGTACACATTCCGTCTAACATGCGCATGCCTGGTAATTTATCGTTTGACCCTCAAAATGCTGCGAAAACTTAGGTAGCGCTTACTAACCCCTCTTTTTTTTTCACAAACAAGTTTTTGTTAAAATTTGATTTTCTTGGTTAGTTTTTGAAACATAGTTGACATGTTTGGGAGGCACCCAGAAGTTAGAGGTTCACGGGGTTATTCCTCCCATTTGAAGACTAATGGGAGACGTCTATTTAGAGGTGGGCTTGGTAATAAAATAATATTTTTTTAAAATTATAAAATAATTTTATTAACATAAAATAATAATAAAACATTTCTTACTCCTTAACGGGCCGGATCAGGAGTCCATCGGGCACGGGCCTGCCCCGGGCCCAGCCCTACGACTATTGTTTGGTCAAAATTGGATTTTCTACAAATCTAATTTTACGATCATACCTCTTAAATCTCGTTTGAGGGTGTTGAGGTAGATTTTATTAGTACGAAATTAATAAGTGTGCTTTTCGATTTTTTTTTTTTTTTGCCTTTGATTGAAACGATTAAATTAACTATAGCCGATTTAAGCTTCCGCATGTCCATAGGCCAAAATTTAGTACTTAAAAAAAGAGGGTTGGGAACAAAAGTATAACATTTTTGTTGTTCCAAAGTTTGGAAAAAATTGTCTAAAACCATGTTTGGCTATGGACGGTATTCCTTGTTTTCTAAAAGTATTGAGGATAATCTTTTACATCGCCCGTGCTAATTGGTCTTACGTGATTTACTTTGTCTTGCCCTATCTTCATATATCTGTTTTTTTTATCTATTTTTGCCAAATCATACAACAAAAGAACCTTTTTCCTTTATCTAGATAACAATGAAATTTGAGGGAATACAATGAAGTCAAGGCAGAAGGCATAAATATATAACTTTGAGAGTTTTATGTCCAAGGCGAATTCTTCTGAATAAAAATTCAAAAGAAAATCTTTTCATAATCTTCTCATAGGTCGGTCAGAGTTCCGTCCAGATTTTTTTCTTTAAACTGACATCTTGTGCTCGGAGTTGTCACAAAAAAGAATAATTTTCTGACAATTCATAGAGATTATTCATATTAACTAATAAAGCTACATGACGTAACTCCTTATATCTTACATCTTTGTTGTTTGATTTTAAATTCATTAAGCTTTATAAAAATGGTGGTTATGTTTCGATCATATTGTTGACTTGAAATTTTATTTCTAAAACTAAGCTTTCATAAAGGTATAGTACAAATATGGCTTGTTAGAAAACCATTGAGTCGATACCTGAGGGGTATTTGTTTGACCTAGAATTAATAGAATTTTATAATCATTATTCTCATTCTTTAAAAATGGGCATTGATCAAACAAATAATTTTCATTCTAAAATTATAGGCTCATTCAAGAATCAAAATTAAGATCCTACCATAGAATGGAATTACAATTCTGAATTCTAAAAAAATTTCATATTTCTTTGAGTCTCAAGGCGTGAAGCCTTTTAATCCATAGATTCTAGAATTTTAAGCCCCCTTTTCATCAAACGAATCATTTTTTTAATTCTAAACGCAAAGATCTATACTATCAAACTCGAAGGAAAATTGAAACTGGAATTTTTATTCCATTTTTATTCCTATTTCAGGTTGAGATGGAAATTTTGATTCTAGATCAAATTTTATGACATCAAACACTGGTAATGATGTTTTCTAGTAGAAGCAATAATATATATATATATATATATATATATATATATATATATATATATATATATATATATATAGAGGAGTTCAATGCTGCTACATGCTGGATGTTGTCCGATAACTAAAATGTAAAAATTTGTAGCCAAAAAACTATCATTAAATTAGTATTAGTCATAGTTTATGATGTAACGACGATTTCTGATGGCGTCAGTAATAATTTATGGTGTTTTTATGTTAAACTTTTAAATTTGAAGCATCCAACAACCAACTAGTACATCAAAATATTCGTATTTAGTTAGAACTAACAGAAAGACTAGAGATCAGAGGAGGGTATATATATAAAGAGAGAGAAGTTTGACCATGTGCATTGTGCCACGAGTTAAGGTCATTAAAGTTGTGTTTGTTTCAGTGCAGATTTGAGATCAAGGCGATTTAACATCCCACGATTTCAAATCCATTGAATTAATATCAGACCACCTTTTCATTGACCTCATCTTTGAAAACATATATTGTCTAGTCAATGGAACTCTCAGTTCAAAATAGACCTGGATACCTGCGCATTAGTTACTATTATTGATTTCGAGAGAACTAAGTTTTCTCAATATGATTAATATAACTGCACTTCTATACCATTGGACATGATAAGTATGCCATTAGCTTTATAAAAAGTAAAGATGCCTGGAATGAGGACTGAATAATTTAGTTGACAAAATATTGGTCTTTTTTATTGGTGAGATTTGCAGAATAGGCAGTTATGACAGAACTGATGAACGAAGCCCAACTTCATTGATCTTAACGAGTCAAACTAGATTTACGCAAGTTGATCTTTGATGGCATAGATGTTTTCCCTTGTGCAGTAGAACTTTTCAAGCTTGAGATCTAACCTTTTGTCCGAAGCAAGCCAGACTCGACCATGTCCATCGGTTTGGCTTAAGCATGGTCTACTCTAGTCCTAACTAAGTTTGAAGACAAGGTAATATTTTCACTGAATTTTGTTGTAGTTGCAACAACTATTCAATTACGAGAGTTAGGTATAGAAATTGAAAGCTGTGCCAAACTAGGAAGGGAATAACTTCTCCTTGAGAAGTGTGGCTGGCATCTAACATGGAATGGTGCGACTCCACTTGTGGAAGATGTTGTTGGCTTTTAAAGGTCATATTGAATTTTAAGTTCTAGGGCCGCCCATGATGGAATAGAGATGGACATGTATCCTATAAAGGGAGTGGTTTTACTTCTAAACCCAATGCATGTTTGACACCTACATTGCATGCATGGTGAAAGAGATGGGTAGGTAAGCTTGGGCACCGATCCGGGAACCCAACGGGTACTTGGTACCTGGCCCGACTGGGGTTCGGGCCCAACAAATTGGCATCGAGACTGCCTAGGGTGGTCCGACTCAGCCAGATTACTTAAATTTAATATTATTTTATTACATACATAAATATATATAATAATATCTATTTCATTATGATTAATTATATTTGTATGTTATTTTACATTGAACATAATTTTTCATGTTAATTGGGCTGAGTGGGCTTGGATTTCGAGTAGTGGAGCCAGGCCCAAACTGCAGTTAATGTTTGTAGGCAGGTCCGATGCCCACCCTAACCAGGGGAGAGTATTGCATATTTCATTTAGAGTAGTGGCAATTGGATTGTTGTTTTTCCAATAACATCTCAATTTATTGCATCATTCATCAAATAAACTTTGCTTTATGCAACAGCCTTTGACATTAGAGTCATCGAATTGACATGATTTTCATATGGGGAGCATGTAGGAAAAAAAACTCCTCTATAAGGGCAATGAAAAAATTAAAAAAAAAGGTCATTCTTAAAAGTAAAATTGCCCTCACCAAGATATGTTCACTGATTAATTATTTTCTCTAGGGAAATGAGTATCTGATTGTTGTATCCATTAGGTGTATTAAATCATCTGGTGTTGGTGACAATCCCTTGTCACAAGGTCGAAAGTGTGGTGGTGTGGTGATTTTTGTTAGGCTACGGGGCATTAAAATGAGACAGTATCCCACAAGTAGATGCAGGTTGTACTTCATTTTTTTTTGTTCTTCCTTAAAAGCGTAATCCGATTAATATAGCTCCTAGTTCTTAATGAGCCTAAACTCGGGCACATTATCTGCTATTATTGGTTTAGAGAAGTCTAAGTTTTCTCAAACTGATTAATGCAACCGCACTTGTGGACAATCAGTTTTGAAGGGTACTTCAAGGTTTTCAATGTTTTAGTCTATTTTTATGTGTTCTTTTAATTTTCCATGTACAAAAGTCAAGGCTACTGTCTAGTGGATTAGAAGTATGTTGTAGCAGCCAACTTTTAGTTACATACTAAGCTTTTAGAGTGCTTTGGATTTTGTGGAATAAAATTCTAGTGAATTAACGTTTAGGTTTATATAGTTGATGTTGACCTATATATATCATGTTTTTGTAAACATGTTTAATTGTTATTAAGTTTATTTTTGTACGTTTTACGTTCTCTTGAAGCCCTGAAAGCAATTTAGCATACTTAGTGTATGGTGGACCTTGCTTGACTTGGTTCTTTAGGAAGACTAGCTTGGCCCACTACTTCACAAATTTAAGAATGGCTGAAGCATATGGTGTGTTAGTTGCTTTTGTCTAAGCTATTGTGTGAAATTTTTTTATGTTTTTGTTAATAAAAATGTTTGAATTATTGATTTTGATCTCTCAAACCATATTCTTATTTATTGTCAATCGATTTACTACTATCATGGGAGTTGCAAAAGTACAATCGGTATATTACTCTAACTTGGTTTTTAACTAGAATACCTTTTCAAATGGGCTTCACAGCAAAATCTCCTCAATATACTTATTAGAATCTCATAGAAAATCATAATCTTAGAAAGAAGTGAGAAGGAAAGCAAACCTATGATTCCCATTGAATCAGCTGGGGAAGATCATCGAAGTGATTGGTGCTATAGAAAAGGTGGGTGTGGAGGCAAGCAGTTTTTGTCTGGATTCCCTATGGTGTCAACTCTTTTTGCTGTAAAAAAAGAGACACCGACATACTAGTTGAAACATAGCAGCATGTCATACCAAGACTCCAAAATCAGACATAGACCTTAGAGGGATAGGAAAAGGAAGAAGGTTTCAACCTTCACTAGCATGGTGGGTTTAACATCCTTCTCTCCGAAAATAGGTTAGAATGAAGGATTTTAGTCCTCCGACATGAGATCATCAGACCATCCCATATTCACTTCTGGTGATAGTGTCTCAAAGATTGCAACATGCCTTGAGAATGTCAAGGCGAGAGGTAAAATGTTAATCACGCAACTATAAGAACCCGCAGTGTCAAAAAGAGTGCTAGAGACACCTATGACTTGTAAAACTTTTGTTTCTCCTTATGTA
The DNA here is from genome assembly GCA_011799765.1 of Nymphaea thermarum. Taxonomy (NCBI): domain Eukaryota; kingdom Viridiplantae; phylum Streptophyta; class Magnoliopsida; order Nymphaeales; family Nymphaeaceae; genus Nymphaea; species Nymphaea thermarum. The sequence continues at coordinate 233,600 of JAANDH010000236.1, read as the reverse complement.
AACCTACAAAAGCAATCAACATCCACAAAATTAAATATAAGAAAAGAAGTAAACATGATGGGATAAGGTGAATAGACAAAAGATCCACTTGTAGGAACCCTCAATTAAATGGTTGGAAGAAGACAACACCTATAGACACCTTTGCTGTGATGTTGTGGAAGTAGATGAAAAGTTGTAACTCCCCAAGCCTTGGATGGCTTCCATGGCTGACTTTGCTTTGTCGAGTTACACATTGCCCCAGATTAAGAAAAAGTGCTAAAAAGGAATATTTTATATGATGCCTTGAAAAGTTTCCAAAATTGATGAAATAGGGGCTATTGCCCCTTAAATTGGCAATTCAGTGATTTTCTTTGTTTCCTTCACTAGGATAGTGAGTTTTGTAGGGATTTAAGTTTGAATCAAAATTAGCATCCATGTAAGCATATTTAGAATTGGTATGGATTTAAATCTTACTGCAACTTGACTCATAATATTAAATAGCTCTTTCTCTTATTAGCTATGTTTTCATTGCAATTTCAAACAAAGCTTCTTAATATTGGAAGCAATCAAACCATGTGTTCTAAATCATAAAAATGATTAAAAAGTGCATTAATTATGATATAAAATATGATGCATTTCATGGTTCATCATTTATTATAGAAAGTTTGTGTATTTCATGTTGAGGTATGAAGAAGAACATCATCTCTAGTTGTGCTGAGCTCTAGAGAGAGGTGGCCACCAGCAATAATATGCTCTAAGGTCGATGGTGGCTAGGCTGCAACCTATACGACTAATGCAATGTTAACTAAAAACATTAAACCTACATTGATGGTTGTTACACAAACTTAAATCACTTCAACCTAACCAAGATTATTGTTGAACAAACAAGACAAAACTAATTCAAAACCGATCAACGTAACTTCTTCAAGGGGCAGCCATCACCTAAACTCTTAACTAATATCAATATACTACCATTATTAGTGCTTTCTATACAAAAGCTTAAAGCTAACAAGCAAATAGGACTATCTCTCCTTAAAATTAGAAAAAAAAAAAAACTAATGTTGAAACTTTAGCAAACAACATAAAATGATAGTCATAACAAAAACTTGACAGTCCACCACAATACTTTACAAAACCACCATCAAATTACTTCACTTAGGGCCGGAATTCTTTTGATTAATAGCATTCAAAGAAAAAGGAAGCAAGGATATAAACTATGAAGGTATAAGAAAGATTAGATTTTAGCACATGATTTAGCCTTGGCAAACACAGGAAAACAAGAATTGCTTAAAAACAAAAGTATGTTGGCCGATATACTATTTAAAACCTGCCAACAAGAAAGCAACAAATGGGATGGCTAGAAGTATGAAGAAGCCAACTTAAAAGAGAAAAAAAGCTAAATTCTATGTGCAAAAGCCAAACTACATGGATTTCATCTGTCTAAAGAAGAGGAACAGGTAGTCACTTTTTGAGTAGTCTTGAAAGCAACTCAAAGAAAGGAAGAGTGTGCAATCTACCTTATCGATGTACTCCTCCAAGCTACAACTTTGCTTTGAGAAAACATAAGTGAAACTAGGGAGAAATCAAGATTGAAAATGGTAAGGGACAACTATAGAAAAAAATACTTTTTTATATGGGAGAAGAATAGCTTGAGGGAGATGGGGATGTAAGAGAATATGCTTCATGTTTAAGGTTAAATAAGATCTCTCAAGAATTTTCCAATAAGTGGTTAGCATCACCATCCTTTTTAAGAAGACTGTCATTCGATTATTGTTTAAAAACCAAGCTAAAGTTTTAAATGTCTTCAAAGCACTCAACTTTTTCTCAAAATTGCAGAACTAAGGTGCTGTCCAAAGCTTCTTGCTTCACATTTTCTGCTGAATTTGTTTATTCTCTCGTCCCTTTAAAAAAAAAAAAATCAAATAAAGAAGCTCTTCAGAAAAAACCTCAACCTTTTGAAAATTGTTGACAAACATCTTTGAGATTTTCAACCAATCCATTATTCAGTCTACACATGGTTTCTAGTTTCCAAATGATCTAGTTTGGGATTTATAACTCTACGCTTAAGCATGTATCACACATAAACATAATATTTTAATCATAAAATTACATATCAAAGTATATGCATTTCTCGTCTAAAAATAGGCTTAGTTTATGTTTTAAGACCCTTTTTGGGACCTGTGGTGACGTGAAGATTGTTGGATGTTTTATGCTCAACTTGTAGCAAAATTTCTATCAAGTGGGTGAAGTTCCTCACCAATGCCATTCTAGATGCTTAGTCTTTTTAAGAATGAGTGCTTGAGAAAGTTGATCATTCTCTTATTTTTCAACTTTAACTTATTTCTTCCTTGGCCCCTGTATTGGTGATGGGTCCTCATGAATTTGTCTTCTATAGTTGTGACTGGACTCCTAGGCTATATTTGGTAGTCTTGGTTCTTATATTCAATACTATCACAGTTTTTAAAATCATGGACCTTTGGTACTAGAAACTTGAGATCCCCCAGTTGATAAATCCACATTTTATTTAAGTTGTGGATTTAAAATGACCTGGATTTAGCAACAGCCTTGGACTTTAGATCTGAGGCTGTCAAACATGGCCTTAATGATTAATCTTGTGAATACTGTGACCTCTGAATTCCCTGGTTAATGACTAGAACGTTAGGTTCCTCCTCCTCATCTATTTTAAATAACCCAATACAAGCCCCCTTTTGAGATCTACTTTCAGTTACTTAAGCTAATTCCTTAAATGATTTGGAGATTTGTGCATTCCTTGGAAAGGTCGAGAAGAGTTGTAGAAATGAGAAAAAAGTATGGCCTCTTCCATTTGGTTGCAAGTACAATACCATGAGTGAATGAAATATAAAACCCTCTGATCGAGTTTCAAGTGAAGATCATTTGACGACTAAGTGTAGTCTGAGTTTTTAATTGCTCTATAATTAGGTTAATGAGTTTAAATCGATTGCAATACAAATCTACAATTAGAAAGGCATTCTTATTTCCCTTTACCTAGACAAAAATGAGTTGTGCAAAATTTACAGGATAAAAAAAATTACAGCACAGTGCATAGGAAGCAAAGCTTTTCAACCGTGAATAGACCTAATAGTTCTAAGCATAAAAAAAATCAAGAGTTCTGCAATGCCGATGGAAGGGTCATAGTCTGCAACGTGTAACCTGTGACCAGAATTAGAAATATGTTGGAACTCTTGACGCAAAGGGTATATGCCTTCCAAATAGCCTTGGAGCTTTTTTTTTTTCAATTTAGGTTATTGGAGAAAATCCCAATTTCCTATGGGCATATACCAATACTTTGTAGACATATATTAAGAAGATTCATCTTCAATTGATGGGTGTCTTTGGAGGAACAACAACTTTTTTAGGAAGCTGTTTTGCAATTACTCACTCCAATAATAATGTCCTTAGTGAGTAAATGAATATATATATATATATATATATATATATATATATATATATATATATATATATATATATATATATATATATATATATATATATATATATATGAGTCAAAACTAGCAACTGCATTACATAATTAGGATAAGATACCACATGTGAGCCGGTGATCCACGTCTTCTTTATTTTGTTTCTAATCTTCAGAAAAAATTGCTTTTGCTTCCATAATGAATATTTTTCGAACTGTTTTAGAGAGGTATTGGTTTTGGTGAGATCTTGATTTCTCAAAGGACACACCTTCTAAATAACTGTTGGCAAATCATCCCCCAACATTTTTTCATCTAACTTCTCTTGAAATAAGTGCCATCTAACAGTGATACCTTAGAAACTTCATCGTGAATAGTTGGAAAGAGGTCATTAATCATTTTAAAAATTGTAGCATTCATTGAGGAAGAGAGACATGTGAGTTTGGGTATCTTCAATTCCATCATACTTTATTAACTTCGTGCAGAGTTTGGCAAATCTTTGTCTATGTTGATATCAACATACGAATCTTTACTAGCGTAGGCTTGTCATGCTATGCCTTGAATTCCCATTTCCTTTACAATTCTCTCTAAGTTTTGAATCTTCAAATCAACTTTTTTTTTCCTTTCTTGAGGGTCTCCATGGCTTCATCACCAATGAGTTTCATAAGGGTTCATTTGACACTAGTAACAGACTATGGGACATATTCACATATAATGTGTTGTTCTGTGAATCTACACCAATTTTTTAGACAATTTTATGGAACAATAATAACATGTTACTGCTGCTAAATTGCCCATAAGCAAACCAGTTGTCAAGCCCATTTCATGGACCTCCCTTGAGGCATGTGCCTTATTTGAGCAAGAAGGATCTAAATTCTTGGCCTTTGGGAGTCTGAAACTCCTTCGTCAATTAGACCATCATCAATTTAAAAGCCATATGAATGTTTGGATCTATGGTTTCTTTTGTCTCATCATTGGATAAGGAGTCTTATTTTGCAAGTCCTCAACTATCCTCAGCAAACTCTCCCTAGTGTTTTACCGTGTTGATAACGTATGAAATGGGTTCAAGTTACCGTGAAGAACAAGTAGATATCTGATACAAGTTTAATGAATGGAAAATGGGGAAAATCTGAGCATTCGTAAGGTGGAACCTTTTTTAGTTTTTGATTGAAGATGACTTGTATCAAATGAGTTGGCGACGGATTCTTTTATCATGTGGATATGTAGCCAAAGGTTTCTAGGCACTACAAAGAAAAATAGTTTGGACGCGTGGAAAATATAATGTCAGTGAACGCCAACTTTTGCTAACGCAGTAACGCTCGTAGAGACATATGGGTAATTACAATTTTTTAGTGTCGTCCATTGCTTTACATCGGTTAAAATTACCATCACCAACGCGTTCATCTTTATCTGCGCATTATGGTACTTGGGTCGATGAAACCTTTCGACGTAGGTTATTAGCGGTATCTATTTGCACATGTCGGTAAAAAAGGAGTGAATCTCTCCGTGTCGCTGAATATTGTGCGTGTCTGTTCTGGCTTTTTCATCGACGTGACGTGGACGTTGGTAATGTCTACTGCATTAAATTTATCGACATTTTTAGATTGCTTGAAGATTGAAAAGGGTTGGCTCCGCGATCTCCACTCCCTCTTTCTCTAATTTTGTATGATTTGAAGTGAAAACATAATTGTATGGTATATGTCTGAATTTTAAAGTAACGATGCTGCTGGGCCAGAAACGTTTGGCTCTGTTAGTGTGTATAATAGCCATGTAGGGAATGCACCTCCTAGTGGAATTGCCGTAACTAGGTGGTGTACAAGTATAATATATTATGTGCTTTTGAAAGGGTTCTCAGGGCTAAAAAGAAAAGTTTTAAAGGATCTCATGATACTGAACGGATCTTACCTTGGATCGCAAATCCCATGTTTGCCTATGAAGAGATGATATAATTGTATTAGTGTCTATAATTGATTTCATTTGTGTAACACTAATTGATAGGACCTCATTGGTAAGTGCTACAAGATCTCGTGCATTGGAACCCATGGTTATGGATCTGAATCCATTAGTATGGGACATTTTCTTTTCCAAGCGGAATCCCTTAGTATATGAAAGAATGAAAAAGTGCTTTCGTTGTTGTGGAATAAGAAGCCTTTGTATCTTAGTGCATGTATTTAATTTATTGGGAGCTATTAGAGCGGGATCCACTTTTTGGAGAATATTAGTCGAACCAATAACAACAAGAATATTTCTAGTGGAACATCTTTCACAATCCCTAGGGAGATGGTTCATTAATACTCAAATCGATGCCTTTTATTTAACAAGGGCTGCTCGTTAACATTGTTCTTCAACTTACCATCTTTTAAACCTATATAGCATGTCTCTTTTCTTGGAAATTTAAAAAATAACCACCACAGAAAGTTGAGTGTGACAAAAGTAAAACCTAATTTTTCGATATTGCTATAGATATTAATAACTTTTTATGCCAGGCCAACAAAAAGATCTAAAGGAAAGTTTGTAAATTTAGTAAATAAAATATCAAAATTTTCCTTTAAAAACGCATGACATAAAAAAAATAATATATGTCCGCCTTTCTGAGTAAACCTAAGTTTCTCTTGACAACTTTTTGGTATTAACAAAAGGAAAATGATTCGCGTAACTAAATACGTACTAATAGAATAACTTATTGATTTAATTAATATAGTTAGATATGTGTTCAATATCACGTGGAACTTGAAATTTGTTATTGTTCATGATACTTTAATCATTTTAGTAATTAAATGAACCCAAATATTTTTAGAAGGTTGTGTCTAATTAATGTTTTGAAGACTTCGGTTAAATATTTTTTCATTATTGCGAAATATTGACGTATGCGTGTGACATAGATTTTCGTTTGCTTTTATGAGAAGAAGTCTGCTTAGTTATTTGGTATCATATATTTTGAATACATTTTCCTTTCTTTTTCTTTTAGTCGCCATATTAAATTATAGATGATGGCCAACCCCATCCAATCAATTTCTGAAAGAAAGGCTGCCCGTTGACCGGTTGACTTAGCTGGCTGGGAGGAACTGCTTTGATTCCATTCCCCTATATGACGGCTAGGACTTAGCACCTAATATATAGCAGGTTGGGACCCATCAATTCGACCTCCGCTAAACTAGGTAGGACTGGTCATCAGTGGCCGGAGGTTTTTGAGGTACACCTTACATAATTAATTGCCCAGAAAGGGCACACAAAAAATATATTAACTTATCAAGGGGCCCTTTGAAGCCTGACCCCACTATAAAAAAAATTAAAAAATTTACATGTAAATTTTAAAAAATTTTATTAAAAAATTTTAAAAAATGATATTTTGGTCCCTATCAAAATTAAAAAACTTTAATTTAGCCCTCTTCATAAAAAATTTTGGGTTATTCACCCACGTACCAACATCTTTTCCCAATAAGCTCAGTAAGGTCATTTGAAATAAAGATATTTTCATTTTTTTCAACAATAATCGCATAAGTTACTTTTTGATACTGGATACTTTAAGTTATACGTTCCTCTTAGTCCACTTCTGAATCTTGTTAGGAAAGCAGCTTTCACTGAAATTAAATGAAAGATGCACTTCTGTGCCTCCTACCTCACTAGCTATGCTACTAGCATTCACTGAAATCAAATGAAAGACACACCTGATATGTGCCTCCTACCTAACACGCCATGCTAAGTTATATTTATATAGTGTGTGTATGTGTGTGCTACAATCTATATTTTTGTCAGTTAGACCTATTACTCTACACAATAGAGAGAGAGAGAGAGAGTTGAACTCATGAAATATGATGTATCTATCGTTTACAGTATAAAAGTAGCACTCATGAAAATTAAACCGGCAACTTGACTGTGACTGACCTACCAGTTCAACCAACTACGGTATGCCCTTTAGGTCATCCATTTTGCAAGTTGTGGACATCTTTATTTAAGAGATATTAATGTCTAAAATATTGTGGATCAATATAAAAGGCATGTTTTTTTGTCTAAACTTGAATATGATTGGAAGTCATCTCTTAAATTTGAATCCGATCTAGTTTCTTAATAATCTGTTGTCATTTTTTTTATATCTGATTATTATGAGATATTAGATTAAGCGACCGTGATTTTCTTTTCTTTGGACATGGCGCTCTTTACAAAAGAGTCGGATGTGAGAAGGCCGTGTGGATGAACCGGATCTTGGACTGACGTAAACAGCCAAAAAATCCGAATTTTTTCTAGCTTTTGATACTAGCCAATGAAATGGTGCCAAGACAAGGAAAAGGAAGGCAGAGCGGTCTGCCTTATCCTCGTTCCCACTAAAATAAGCCTAGGCATCTGGTCCAGCTGCCGCCGGATTTTTTCTAGCTTTTGACACTAGCCATTGAAATGGTGGCAAGACAAGGAAAAGGAAGGCAGAGTGGTCTGCCTTATCCTCGTTTCCACTAAAATAAGCCTAGGCATCCGGTCCGGCTGCCCCCGGGTACTCGATACTTGGCCCGACTCGGGCTTGAGCCTCGGGCCTTGAAAAAAATATTAATGGGCTGATCTTATGGGGTCTGGCCTGACCCAATAATTAACGGGTCAGGTCCGGGCTTGATCCTTTGATCGACAGCGGCCCGAGAAGCCCGATAACTTAATTTATTTAGTTTATTTTTTATATTAAGTTAGTTTAGGTTTTTGGTTTTGTAACTTTGTTTGAAAGACACACCTGATATGTGCCTGCTAGCTAACTCGCTATGATACGTTATATCTATATAGCGTGTGTGTATGTGTGTACTACAATCTACTGAGACCAAAGATTATGAATTCAAGAACTATTTTTAGACGTTTCTCACGAAAATATGAAAAGAAAATAGCTACTTCATTAAAATTTAAAGTGCAAATAATGAAATTTCTGTTAAAAGGAAGGATGAGATCTGGTTGATGTGAATGACAAGAGCTCCACCTGAACACTGAGAACTCCTCGTCCCTTGGGTGGTGCAAGCTTTCCCTGCAGGGTCGTGTCGGGGTCATGTGGCTTGAGACCACTGAGCTCTACCTCTGCATGAGCTTCAATGAACTCGATGCCCATGTTGTTGCATAGAATCTCCGGCTCACCGCTGGAGTTGGTGACCATCTCACCTGCAAGTGGGTAGTAGGACTAGGACCTTAGCAAGAGACTTCTTGAGAATTTCAACTGCTGAACCAAAGGAAAGGTCCAGTTTGCTACTGGGCTTCCTGTAGATGGAGTAGACGGTAACATCTATGGGAGGAAGCAGCAGGTCAAGGTTAGAGAGAGGAAGCCTGATCTCTGGAAGCGGCAGCTCCGCAGTGACAAGCTCTCTGCTCTTGACGTGGACGGAGAAGTAACCAGTGCTTGATTCATACAGCAGGGAGCCACTAGTCTCCATTGCCGGGTCGACTGAGAGAGGGTGACTCTAGGAAAGTGATGAAGGATGTGGACTCGAGGCACAGGTGCAGCTAATTTTTGAATCCTCGTTTAATTTCAAGTGCTTTCAAGGGAGTTGGTGATTGATTTGTCCAGACCGTATCTCCTACTACATACAAGGACGACATCAAGAGAAAGGATACGCTGCAGAGTGACACCACTAGGACCTGACCTAGGGCCACCAACTTGACAACATTCACAGTTCGGGCCCCCCTTTCCACTATAATTGTCGTATGCAAGCACCAATAATAGTACAAATTGGTGGATTGGCTCAGTCAATGCTGATCCTCCTGGTTCATCATTCAATCAACTAGTCAAGCTGATGGTACAAACATTCAATCAACTAGTCAAGTTGACAATACAAATCCAAGAAGTTGGGCCCAAATCAAACTTGGACCACGCATGGATGCTTTTAACTGGGCAGGGACAAAAACTGGGCATACGTGTACCAAACTGTATACGGTGATGGAGTGGAATGCTTGCATGACTTGTAACCGGCTGCATTGATTAAAAAAAGTGGTTATTTTTATATTGAAATTTCAAGGCTGATTGTTGAATTTATCTATACGGGCCCCTTAAAAATGTAAAATTATATAACTAGTGTCTTTTTGTTAAACTTTTTTCACTCTGCCCCAGGCAGCATTACTTTTCATTTAATGTTGTTTGTGTACTAAATTTCTCGTCAAGCGTCTAATTTCTTAGTAATAAAGCCAAACTTAATTGCAAATCCATCACCGTATACAGTTTGGTACACGTATGCCCAGTTTTTGTCCCTGCCCAGTTAAAAGCATCCATGCGTGGTCCAAGTTTGATTTGGGCCCAACTTTTTGGATTTGTATTGTCAACTTGACTAGTTGATTGAATGTTTGTACCATCAGCTTGACTAGTTGATTGAATGATGGACCAGGAGGATCAGCATTGACTGAGCCAATCCACCAATTTGTACTATTGTTGGTGCTTGCATACGACCAATAGCAATTGCCTGAGAGAAAGGTAGAAGCAACAAACTTGCTAGTTGCTTCAAATCCCACCATCCATATGAATTCTTGTCTAGCAACTCAAACCCTAATTAGATCACGGATGTACTTATGGGGATAACAGTTGAGTTTAATTTGTTTCTTTCCTTTCTCTCTTTACGTTGGTTTTAAAATTGTTGACTTCTTAGTCCATGTTTCTACACCTGGGATATTCTTCGAGTACTGTGTATTAATTCTTAATGTTATTTGAGCCTCCGTTATAGTGTGACAAAGCAACTTCTTTGACAGCATGTGTCGACGTGCTTAATTCATTTCTAATAGAGTTAAGTGCTTAAGTTTTTTATTGCAGGGGTAGCTCATCTTGTGTGTGTGTGTGTGTGTGCATAAGAGAGAGAGAGAGAGAGAGATATATGAATATATGACTGCATTATATATATGTGAATACTTGGTTCTTAATGTGCTAATTGACTATGGTAATTAAATAGTGGAAAGGGGGGGCCGAACTGTGAATGTTGTCAAGTTGGTGGCCCTAGGTCCGGTCCTAGTGGTGTCACTCTGCAGCCTAACCTTTCTCTTGATGTCGTCCTTGTATGTAGTTGCAGATACATGGGGTCTGGACCAATCAATCACCAATTCCCTTGAAAGCACTTGAAATTAAACGAGGATTCAAAAATTAGCTGCACCTGTGCCTCGAGTCCACATCCTTCATCTCTTTCCTAGAGTCACCCTCTCTCAGTCGACCCGGCAATGGCGACCAGTGGCTCCCTGCTGTATGAATCAAGCACTGGTTACTTCTCCTTCCACGTCAAGAGCAGAGAGCTTGTCACTGCGGAGCTGCCGCTTCCAGAGACCAGGCTTCCTCTCTCTAACCTTGACCTGCTGCTTCCTCCCATAGATGTTACCGTCTACTCCATCTACAGGAAGCCCAGTAGCAATCCTGACCTTTCCTTTGGTTCAGCAGTTGAAATTCTCAAGAAGTCTCTTGCTAAGGTCCTAGTCCACTACCACCCACTTGCAGGTGAGATGGTCACCAACTCCAGCGGTGAGCCGGAGATTCTATGCAACAACATGGGCATCGAGTTCATTGAAGCTCATGCAGACGTAGAGCTCAGTGGTCTTAAGCTACATGACCCCGACACGACCCTGCAGGGAAAGCTTGTGCCACCCAAGGGACGAGGAGTTTTCAGTGTTCAGGTGGATCTCTTATCATTCACATCAACCAGATCTCATCCTTCCTTTTAACAGAAATTTCATTATTTGCACTTTAAATTTTAATGAAGTAGCTATTTTCTTTTCATATTTTTCATGAGAAACGTCGAAAAATCGTTCTTGAATTCATATACTTTGGTCTCACTAGTTTTTCTGGTGCAATCTACGGTTCGCTTCTGGCGAATGTCTATATTAAAGCCCTTTGCACAATAATTTCTCAAAATAAAATCCGGGAGGCTCTATCTATATGGGCCGCAATCTTTACTGCCGGCCCTCCCGTTCCTCTTCCAATTCCTCTTCCTATGCCCCTTCTTCTTCCCATGTTCTAAGGAAACAGAATTTTTGTTATTTTAGATTTTGTGTTGTCGTTTATTATTGTTCTCCATGCTTTATAAGAACAATTTATATCCCCAAGTTTCAAAAAAGTTTATATTTTTTACTCTAAGATTTTTTAAAGAATGAGATCTAGGAATAGGTTTCTTCTCGATTGAGTTGTGTGCACTTGGTGTACATGCAAGAGATATGTATAGAAGGGAAAAATGAGTGGGTGGGGATTACAGAAGCTTGTTATATATGCCGTCAGTTATCTAATTATCTCATAAATATTTTATTTTTTCATAAACATTATCTCATATTTATTTTAGCATTTTCTCACACATCCGTCTGTTCTCTCACAAATCTTTTGTTATTTTATCAACTTTATCTCATACTTACGTTTAGTGTTATCTCATACATCCATCAGTTATATCATTATCTCAGAAATCTTTTGTTGTCTCATACAAATTATCTCACACTTATTTGTTATTTTGTACATATTTGTTATCTCATGTATATGTGAATGCAATGTTTGGGCATAAAAGTAAATATGCACAATGATAAAAGAGTCCACATCGAACGTACACCAATGATATACACAGAGCAGCGTACATAACTTGCTTATGGGGAGGAGGGGTTAGAAATATTTTAGGAAATTTTTATAAAGAAATATACTTTGTAGACTGTTAACTTTTTCAGATTTTTTTCCCCGAGTTAAATAGGCTTACTTTTAACATAGCCAGGGGTATTTTCATTATTATACACTCTTATGTATAAATTTTTAATGCAAAAATGTGTGCATACCCAGTTTCTATATTTTTTTGATAAAATTTTGGTGAACTTTTCTTATTAACAAGAACACGTTGTGGTAATCAATAGGGTGAGATAATTTCTTTGTAAACATAAGCATGAAATTTGATGCTTCAACTTTCTAAAAAGGCACTATATCTATTGATTTTTCTCTTGGGTTGTCACTAAGCAAAGGTTTGTTATCAGGTTAAAGTAAGGGGGCGTTTGTTTACTTCAAACTTAAAATCTACGAATCTGATGTGGATTTGATGGAGGGTGTTTTTTCTGATGTCGCAAAAGACAGAAAAATTTATGGTTTGTGTTAATTATGTAAGATCGACAGTTCAAATTCTCGTTTTGTCGTTTTGCGGCAAAAAAGAAGGCCGGATTTAAGATCAAAGGAGGTTGGGTCCAATCATAAATTCGTGGTTCCCCAGTATTTTAGGTCAGAGGCAATCAAACCCCCCTTAATCAAATTTAACTACTCTAGAAATAATCCCTTTTTCTCTTCCGTTGAATGCTTTCCTTGATAATTTTTTTGAACAAGCGGTAACCGATCCAACTTCTCTGTCCTCCTTTCATTGCCTAGCTTGATGATTTTTCAAGAATACTCGGATGGATTTTCAATTAAAGTTATAACAAGTTTAAGCTTTTCTCTATAATTAAATTAATTTCATGAACATACTAAGTATGTTTACTTTTACATTCTTCCAGATGTTATGCTGGATTGTCTTTAACAATATGAAAAAACTCAGGTATATCACCAAAACTTTATGCAGATACCTTGAAACTTCACAAAAAGTTCTCATTGTTGTCATCCGTAGGTGAAAAAGTTTTGAATAGAGTGAATGTCGTTCTTCATGTTTATGAACGTATATGCTTCATCAATTGAAGAATAAATATCAAAACCATGCTTAAGTTTCTCCGTATCGTTGGCTTCCTCAATTAAGGTATCTAACACAAAAAATCATTACTTAGATTAGGCCTTGTTTGATAACCGTCGGACATCGGATCTATCTCTTCTGATCTAAAATCAGACATTAGAAAATTCAGCGTTTGAGAAAGATGAGAATACCTTCCCGCCGGAGGATGGTGAATCTCTCTAAGTATCTCTCTCTCTCTCTCTCTCAAACCAGGCCTACTAGCGAATGGTCGTTTGATGTCATATTCTTCTCTCTTTTCTATTAAGTGCTTGGCATGACTGAGGCTCTCTCTCTCTCATGAAGATTTGTGGCAAATACTTATCTGATGACATCACTCTCTTTCGTTGCATCACCCCCACAGTAATTTGTATCTTCTTCACAAGAAAATGATGTATTTTTAGCATATTTTCTCTTTGGAGAATTAGGCATCGAACCCCTCTATTATTGATGGAAAGTAGGCATCGAACCCCTCTATTATTGACGGAAAGGAGGTGATCCAGTCCTTTCTGGCCATAAAACAGGGCTTCTATACCTTGTTTGGGTAGACGGTGCCGAAAAAAGAGGGCCCCAGGTCCTTTTGACTATAGCAGGGAACATTGCTCCGGCCTTCTGCCCATGATCGAGAGAACATAGAGAGAGTGAGATACTCGCCGGACGATGCCAGGGGCTAGCCGTCTGGCAATCTGGGATGAAAGCACAACAGACTTTTCTCTCCATGACTTGATGGAAGCACAGTAGATTTCAGTGTAGCCCAACCATTCAACCCCTCACGTGGAATGCTTGCTGACTTGTAACCGGCTGCATTGATAAAAAAAAGTGGTTATTTTTATATTGAAATTTCAAGGCTGATTGTTGAATTTATCTATACGGGCCCCTTAAAAATGTAAAATTATATAACTAGTGTCTTTCTCTGCCAACGCACCAAAGTGGTCAACGGGTGCCTCAAATAACTAGAACCTGTCCGATAAAAGGTCAAAGAAAAGGTACAAAGCTCCTTTGCAAGGACAAAGTGAAGTAAAAAATTCAGAGATTTTTGCAAGGCCAAAAATGCCCATCAAATATATGATGATTTTGTTAGTTTAAAAGACATCAACACTCTTATCAACAATTAGATGCCATCACTTTAATAGACGGGGATACCTGCGGATTAGTTTACTATTATTAATGTCGAGAGTACTAAGTTTTCTCAATATGATTAACACAACTACACTTACATACAATTGGTCATGATAAATGTGTCATTATCTTTATGAAAAGCAAAGATGCGTGGAATGAGGACAGCATAATTAAGTTAACAAAATATTGGTTTCTTTTATTGGTGAGATTTGCACAATGAGGCACTAATGGCAGAGCTGATGACTCATTTAAGTTTGGCACGGACTATTCTGAGAACTATGAGTTCTCAATATTATGCAAGAAAATGCCAAAAGAATTTAACTAAGTATAAATCTCTCCATTAATTGTTTAAAGATACATTTAAACGAACATGCAGAGATATTCTATCCAATAATCAAGATGACTTTACTTCCTCCCTAATTAGTAGCCTTTGCCAATCTTTTGTGCGCTCCCTTCTTCTCAAACCTCTTGAAGGGTGAGGCATTGGAAAGTAAGAGGTTGAAGTATTCCCCCTCCACCCATCTCTATTTCGTTAAGCTCGTGCCCGAACATATTTATGCAAACAACAAAGTCTCCATTCCCTTGGGGGCTTGGAAGCAGCACCACAAGTCTGGCATCGCCTTCCCAAGGGCAGTGCACGGACATTCCCTTGGGGGCTTGGAAGCAGCACCACAAGTCTGGCATCGCCTTCCCAAGGGCAGTGCACGGACATCGAGAAAGGAAGGCCCCAACCAAAGTTCATCTTAGAGGGATCCAAGAATCTTTCATGTGAGACCACAATGGTCGCCCCATCATTGAACCCTCTATAGCAAACCCTCCTCATAATGGGGTTAGGCCTCTGCCCTTCGACATAGTCAATCAGCCCCTGGAACTGCACCGTGTTTGTGGCAAAACCTAGAAACTCGTTCACATTCTTCGCATCCCTTCCCAATGGCTTTCTCTTAAGGCCCTCGACAGTGGCCTCCCCAAATGGGATTGAGACAACATTGCCAAAGTATCTGTAGGGTGCTGATCTCGGGCCTTGTTTTAGATAAGAACGGCCATCAACGACGCTGCCCAATCGACAGCTGCTTCCATAGAAGTGCGCCGAATGCCTCCCATTTGGTTCTCGTAGTCCCATCTGTGGCAGAAAGATCTTGGAGTTGGTATAGGGCGCTCGAGCTCAGATGATAGTTCCGGCTGATGAATTGATCGAACAAAGTACTCTTCTGCTTGGACGCCAGGCTCAAGGACGCGATGTGCACGTACATGTTGTCTAGGGACTTGTCGTAAGACCCAGGATGGCGTGGGCTGAGGAGAGAGCGACAGAAGTTGGGGACGAGAGTGAGGTGCCGATGGAGTAGGCATCACTGATCCTGTGGTCCGCTGTGCAAGCAACAATGATGCCTTCGCACATGAGCTTGGTGACCTGCTCCAAGCAAGTTGCTCAACCATAAAGTGTGAGATGCAACAAGAGATGCTAAAAAAATTTTAAGAAATTCATTTTGAAACATTTTGGAAACAAAGATTATTTTATTTGATAGTCAAGATCATTGGGTCTCCTTTGACATGAAAACAGTGGATTTCAGGTCCCCCGTCCCTATATCTGTGTTTGGAAAAACTGACACTTTAAAAAGTGTTTCAAAAATCTGCCGGCCTTTTCTATAGATGCATGGCTCTGTAATGTTTTCCCAATCACTGAAATCTACTGTGCTTTCATCAAGTCATCGAGAGAAAAGTCTGTTGTGCTTTCATCCCAGATGTGACAGACGGCTAGCCCTTGGCATCGTCCGATGAGTATCTCACTCTCTCTGTGTTCTCTCGATCATGGGCAGAAGGCCAGAGCAATGTTCCCTGGCTATTGTCGGAAAGGATGTGGGGTCCTCTTTTTTCGGCACGGTGTACCCAAAGCCCTGTTTTATGGCCAGAAAGCACTGGATCCCCTTTTTTCTGTCAATAACAGAGGGCTTCGATGCCTAATTCTCCAAAGAGAAAATATGATAAATACCCATCATTTTCTTGTAAAAAAGTTACAGATTACTATGGGGGTGATGCAACGAAAGAGAGAGATGTCATCAGATAAGTATTTGCCACAAATCTTCATCAGAGAGAGGGAGAGAGAGAGCCTCAGTCATGCCAAGCACTTAATAAAAAAGAGGGAAGAATATGGCATCAAACGACCATTCGCTAGTGGGCGTCGTTTGAGAGAGAGGGAGATACAAAGAGAGATTCACCATCCTCCGGCCAGCGGTTATTCTCATCTTTCTCAAACGCAGAATTTTCTAATGTCTGATTTTAGATCATAAGAGATAGATTTAGGGCTGCACAACGAGTCGAGCCAACTCGGGCTCGACTCGAACTCGTTCGAGTAAACTCGACTCGAGCTCGACTCGTTTTTATACGAGTCAAGTTCGAGTTTAAACATAAACTCGAGTATGTTAATGAGTCGAGTTCAAGTTAGTCGAACTCGGCTCGATTAAACTCGACTCGGCTCGAGTGTAATTTTCTTTGTTTAAGGTTTATAAAATCTTCCTTCCTTTTTTTCTTCTTAAACTATTTTTAAGTTTAAAAGTTTCCCTCTCTTTTTTCCCTCCCCTTTTTCTCTCTCCTAATCACGTAATTTTTTTTTTTTTTTTACTTCTCCAAGACGCCGCCTTTCTTCCCTTTCACACTCTTTTTTTTCTCCCTTCCCACCCCCCCCCCCCCCCACCATTTTCTTCTCTTTCCCAAGCCTCACGCCTTTTCTTCTCTTTTCTCAAGACAACCCATTTCTTCCCCCACTTAGTCTGCCCTTTTCTTCCTCACCACTCGAATGCAACGAAAAAGGAGGAAAGTTGTACAGTCGAATGCAACGAAAAAGGAGAAAGCTGTACAGTCGAGCTAGCCTAGCTGCTCGAGTCGAGCTCGAGCTCGACTGCAGTGGCTCGAGTCGAGCTCGAGCTGAAGTTTTGAAGCTCGTATCGAGCTCGACTCGAGCTCGAGCTGGTTAAATATAACTCAAGCCGAGCTCGAGCTCAACTCAGCTCGTGTGCAGCCCTAGATAGATCCGATGTCGACGGTTATCAAACATAGCCTAATTTAAGTAATGATTTTTTGTGTTAGATACCTTAATTGAGGCAGCCAACGATACTGAGAAACTTAAGGGTGGTTTTGATATTTATTCTTCTCAATTGATGAAGCATATATGATGAAGCATATATGTTCATAAACATAAAGAACCACCTCACTCTATTGAGTCTATTCAAAACCTTTTCATCTGAGGATGACAAAAATGAAAAGTTTTTGTGAAGTTTCTTGGTATCTGCATAAAGTTTTGGTGACATACAATCGTACGCCAGAGTTTTGGGACATACAATCGTACGCCAGAGAATCTAATGGTTAACATATATAATAAGTTCACGAAATTAATTTAATTATAGAGAAAACTTCAACTTTTTGTTACGACTTTATTTTAAAATCTATGCGAGTTTTCTTGAAAAATGGATCAAGCCTGCCAATGAAACGAGGACAGAAAAGTTGGAACGGTTACCGCTAGTTCAAAAGAATAACCAAGGACTGTTTATAGAGTAGTCAAATTTCATTAAGGGGGGTTTGATTGCCTCTGATCGAAAATACTTAGGAATTGAGAACCATGAATTTATGATCCGACCAACTTCCTTTGATCCTAAATCTGACCTTTTTTTTTTTTGACAAAACGAGAATTTGAACTGTTGATTTTACATAATCAAGATAAACCATAAATTTTATTATGTGTCTTTATCAGATTTTTAGATTTTAAATTTTGAACAAACTCGCCTTACTTTAGCCTGCTTACCAACCTTTGCTTAGTTACAAGCCATGAAAAAGTTTAATAGATATAGTATGTTTTTAGAAAGTTGAAGCATCAAATTTCATGCTTATGTTTATAAAGAAATGGTCTCACCTTATTGATTACAACAACGTGTTCTTTTAAAAATGAAAAGTTCACCAAATTTTATCAAAAAAAAATATAGAAACAGATTATGTAGACATTTCTGCATTAAAAATTGATGCATAATAGTGTATAATAAAGAACATACCCATGACGGAGTTAAAATTAACCCTGTTTACCAGGAAAACAAATTTCTAAAAAAGCTAGCTGTCTACAAAGTATATTTCTTTATAAAAATTTTCTAAAATACTTCAAACCCTTCCTCCCCAAAAGCAAGTTATGTACGCTGCTCTGTATATATAACAAACATACATTAAATGTGGGCTCTATTATCAATATGCATATTTAATTTTATGCTCAAACATTGTACATACATATACATGAGATAACAAATATGTACGAAATAACAAATAAGGTTGAGATAATGTGTATGTGACAATAAAAGATTTATGAGATAAAGTTATTAAAATAACAAGACATTCATGAAATAACAGATTGATGTATGAGATAACGCTAAACATAAGTAAGAGATAATGTTTATGAAATAATAAAATATTTTTTAGATAATTAGATAATTCCTTCTGTGCATATTTGTTGCATGTACTCCAACTGCACACAACTCAATCTGTAAGAAAACCTTCATGTACGTCATTTTTTAAAAAATCTTGGAGACAAAAATATGAAGTTTTTTTTTTTTTTCTTGAAAAACATGGAGATATAAATTGGTCTCATAAAGCATTAAGAACAATAATAAATGGCAACACAAAATCTAAAATAACTAAAATTCATTTCCTTAGAACACAGGATTAGGAAGGGGAGGGCCGGCAGTAAAGATTGTGGCACCATAGAGATAGAGAATTCTGCCTTTTATTTTTGAGAAAGGGGCTTTTGTATATACATCCCGAAGCGAACCGTAGATTGCACCGGAAAAACTAGTGAGACCAAAGTTTATGAATTCAGCAACGATTTTTCGATGTTCTCGTGAAAAATACGAAAATAAAATAGTTACTTCATTAAACTTTAAAGCGCAAATCATGAAATTTTTGTTAAAAGGAGAGATGAGATCTGGTTGATGTGAATGACAAGAGTTCTACCTGAACACTCAGAACTCCTCATCCCTTCAGTGGTGCAAGTTTTCCCTGCACGGTCACGTCGGGATCATGGAGCTTGAGACCACTGATCTCTATGTCTGCATGAGCTTCAATGAACTCGACCCCATGTTGTTGCACAGAATCTCCGGCTCACCGCTGGAGTTTGCGACCATCTCACCTGCAAGTGGGTAGTAGTGGAAACTCAGGAAAGGACCTTAGCAGGAGACTTCTTGAGAATTTCAACTGCTGAGCCAAAGGAAAGGTCAGGTTTGCTGCTGGGCTTCCTGTAGATGGAGTAAATGCTACAGTCTATGGGAGGAAGCAGCAGGTCAAGGTTGGAGAGAGGCAGCCAGATCTCTGGAAACGGCAGCTCTGCAGTGACCAGCTCTCTGCTTTTGACATGGACTGAGAAGTAACCAGTGCTTGATTCATACAGCGGGGAGACATTGGTGGCCATTGCCGGATCCAATGGGAAGAGTGACGCTAGGAAAGAGATAAAAGATGTGAACGAGAGATTGTGCTTTCAGGAGAATTTATAGCAGTTCCAGTATTTCACGCATGGGCAGAGCTGGAAATCTTTAGTTGAGTTGGCCCAAGTATGGCAATACACATAGTACTCAAGGGTATCCGAAATGTAGAAAACATGGACTAAGAAGCCAACCTTTCTAAAACCAAATTAAGGAAGGAAAGATATTAAACTCAACTGTTATCACCTATAAGTACCTCCGTGATCAAATTAGGGTTTGAGTTGCTAGACAAGAATTCACATGGATGGTGGGATTTGAATCAACTAGCTAGTTTGTTACTTCTACCTTTCTGCCAAGCAATTGCTATTGGTCGTACGACAGGCACCAATAGTAGTACTAATTGGTGCATTCAAGTTAGCTCAATGCTGATCGTATTGGGCCCTCATTGAATCAACTAATCAAGCTGATAGTCTAATCATATCCAAAAAGTAGAGATAACGGCTCAACTCCCTTTCACATCTCAAAATATCAATGTTTCACCTCTTAGCAATATTGACGGCCGGTACCCAAATCAAACATGGAACACGCATGGATGTTTTTTTTTAAACCGGACAGGGACATAAACTGGGCATGCATGTACAGACTGTATTTGAGTGATGGATTTGCTAGTATTTTCTCATTATTAGGAAGAAATTAGATGCATATCGATTAATTTAGTACACAAACATTAAATTAAAAAGTAATGCAGAGTCAGAAAATTTCAATGAAAGGGCGATAGTTATATGATTCTAGATTTTTAAGGGGCTCCTATATATAAATTCAACAAACAGCCATGAAATTTCAGTATAAAGATAACCATTTTTTGTGGGTCTGTGTGGGCAATTGCCTCCGAATGCAGCCGGTCACAAGTCGTGCAAGCATTCCACATGAAGGGTTGAATGCTTGGGCTAAAAGCGCACCAAAATGTTCAACTTGTGCCCCAAATAACTAAAACATGCCCCAGAAAAGGTCAAAGAAAGAGTACAAAGCTCCTTTGTAAGGACAAAGCGAAAGACAAAAATTAAGAGATTTTTGCAAGACCTAAAATGCCTGTCAAATATTCATTGAATGCCCCTCAGCAAACTATGCCAAGCTTTGCCACCTTCTGATGAGATTCTATCCACCGATCAATTGTTTTCTTCGGTTTGAGAAGTATTTTATTACCTTGTCGATAGGGAGTGCTAAATCATCTCGTGTTGGTGAAAGTCCTTAAATACTGCCACCAGGTTAAATGCCCGACAGGTGATTTTGTTAGGTTAAGAGACATTCAACACTCTTATTATCAATGAGATGCTATTACTTTAATAGACCATGATACCTGCGCATTAGTCTACTATTATCCATTTCGAGAGAGCTAAGTTTTCTCAATATGATTAATGTAACTGCACTTATATACAATCGGTCGTGGTAAGTGTGCCGTTAGCTTTACTAAAGTAAAGATGCCTGGAATGAGGAAAGAAGAACTAAGTTGCCAAAATATTGGTCTTATTTCTTGGTGAGATTTGCACAATGAGGCAGTTATGGCAGAGCTGATGACTCATTTAAGTTTGGCATGGACTATTTTGAGAAGGATGAGTACTCATTATTATACAAGAAAATGTCAAAAGAATCTAACTAAGTTTAAATCGCTCCATTACTTGTTTAAAGATACATGTAAATGAACATGCAGAGACATTCTCTCTAATAATCAAGATGACTTTATTTCTTCCCTAATTAGTAGCCAATTCCAATCTTTTGCGTGCTTCCTTCCTTAATACTAAGTGTAGTATGAGCTTTTTAATTGCTCTATAAATAGGTTAATGAGTTTAAATCGATTAAAATACAAATCTGCAATTAGAAAGGCCTTCTTATTTGCCTTTACCTAGACAAACATGAGTTGTGCAAAATTTACAGGATAAAAAAAATTACAGCACATTGCATAGGAAGCAAAGCTTTTCAACCCAGAATAGACCTAATAGCTCTAAGCATCAAAAAAATCAAGAGTTCAGCAATGTCGATGGAAGGGTCATAGTCTGCAACGTGTAACCTGTGACCAGAATTAGAAATATGTTGGAACTCTTGAAGCAAAGGGTATATGCCTTCCAAATAGCCTTGGAGCTTTTTTTTTCCAATATCAGTTATTGGAGAAAATCACAATTTCCTATTGGCATATACCAATACTTTGTAGACATATATTAAGAAGATTCATCTTCAATTGATAGGTGTCCTTGGAGAACAACAGGTTTTTTAGGAAGCTGTTTTGCAAAAACTCACTCCAATAATAATGTCCTTAGTAAGTGAGTAAATGAATATATCATAATAATGTCCTTAGTAAGTGAGTAAATGAATATATATGTATATATGAGTCAAAACTAACAACTGCATGCCATGATTATGATAGGATACCACATATGAGCCAGTGATCCACGTCTTCTTTATTTTGTTTCTAATCTTCAGATAAAATTGCTTTTGCTTCCATAATGAATATATTTCAAACTGTTTTAGAGAGGTATTGGTTTCGGTGAGATCTTGATTTCTCAAAGGTCACACCTTCTAAATAACTGTTGGCAAATCATCCCCCCAACATTCGTTCATTTAACTTCTCTTGAAATAAGTTGTGTACCACCATTTTAGTTCCTCAATCATACTAGTATGAGGTATTTTTTATTTTTGAATTTACTAATTATATATGACTAAGAGTTTTCCATAATCTGCATTCAAAAATAAGCGCTAGATGTCTTTAGAATGTTTATGACAAATGACACATATGAGTCAAAACTAACAACTGCATGCCATGATTATGATAGGATACCACATATGAGCCAGTGATCCACGTCTTCTTTATTTTGTTTCTAATCTTCAGATAAAATTGCTTTTGCTTCCATAATGAATATATTTCAAACTGTTTTAGAGAGGTATTGGTTCTGGTGAGATCTTGATTTCTCAAAGGTCACACCTTCTAAATAACTGTTGGCAAATCATCCCCCCAACATTCGTTCATTTAACTTCTCTTGAAATAAGTTGTGTACCACCATTTTAGTTCTTGAATCATAGTAGTATGAGGTATTTTTTATTTTTGAATTTACTAATTATATATGACTAAGAGTTTGCCATAATCTGCATTCAAAAATAAGCACTAGATGTCTTTAGAATGTTTATGACAAATGACACATCTATTGGGGACTTGGAATCATACTTTTTGGTGTTTGTTTTGCATTAGAAGCTTACTTTCACAGGTAAGATAAAGCATCCATTTTTTTCTAGGGCTCCAAGGGTTGTTCCAAACCCAATGTTTACAAGGGTGAGTGGGATTCATTATGCTTCAATGTTTCTAATGTACTTGAATGAGATGATGCTCTCTAAGTGCCATCTAACAGTGTGTTCACATGCCACCGCTCTCTCAAAGGGGGTTGAAATGCGAATCAGCAAAATTCTTTTAAAATTGAGGTTTTGAGGAATAATTTTCAAGAGAAAGGGATCCGCCCATTGGTATGAAGTCCAACCGCTCCTATCGTCTTTAACAGGGGTAATTAGACCAATGACTAAAGATCATTTGGATCATGTATGAGTTATTGATGCAAATACTATATGTTTGTGCTTTGAAATTTTGGACCAAAGTGTTTTGCTTGATTCAAAACCCAAAGTTCATTTTTGAATAAGGGATTTTAACTTGTTTTGGGAATTGATTCCTTTGATTTGAAGATTGGACGGTTTTTAAATTGATTTAAAAACTTTTGTTTTGGTGTCATTTGAAATCCACAATTCTTGGAAATTTTGAAGATTTTGAAATTGAATTCTTTGTTGTGAACACAATTTTTCATGAGTTGAAATGATGATCATCTTATGATCAAAATTGATTTTGAACTCTTCTTTTGCCAAATCGTGTGATTTGGTCTAAGATATTTAGAAACTTGCGTAGAGTTTGTTCTTTTGATGGGACATAGACTCAAAATGTTGTTTTCTAAACATATTTTGGCCAAGATTGTGAATGCATTGTTTATGTTTTGTCTGAAAGTTAAGTAAAGTTTACAAATTCTTGTTGCAATATGAGTTGGTCACTTTTTGCAACTCAAAGTTGAATCACTTAACTTCTTAAGAATGTGTATGTGGTGCTATTGGTTTTGAGTGAAAGTGAATGCATGAAATGAGAAGGGAAACTATACGAAACATTCATTCTTCTCTCTTTCATAATTTTTCAAGATTCATTCATATGAAACATACATTATTCACTCTCTCATAATCTCTCAAGATCCATTTATTATAATTACACATCATATATTTTATGCATGAAGATTGATTTTAATTAAAATGTAGGACTTTATCTAAATGTTGTTATCATATTATTAAGCACATGTGTTAGAGATGCAGTCCATAAGCTTGAGTAATAGATGAAAAACTCAAAACAATTAAGAATTAAACAAATGATGATAAATCAAACTTTAAAATATAGAGGAACCGTATATATCATCATTTTTCCTCAAATTTGTCTAAAAAAATCAGATTTTATTCTGATTTAAATGGATTAAAATTAAAGTATTGATTCAAAGAGTGTTTTGACTCTTGAAAAATGACGAAATTCAGTTTTACTCTATGTGAATTAAACATCCAAGTTGGCAAAAATCATGTGTCATATGTTCTCATTCATGTCATGAATTTCTAAGAACCTTTCTTTCCCTCCAAAATCAAACAAAATTTCAGATTCTTGTCCTAGAAGATCCATTCATTTCTTGGACTATTAAAACACTTTTCGTCTTGTTCTTTAAGGGATACAAAGATTAGGGTTTTTGAAGTATGATCTTACATCATTTTGAGAATCAATCAATCACATGTAAGTTTGAAAATTAGTGAATGAAATCAGAAATTTCTAAAAGGCTTTTAGAGAGCCGATTAGGTAGGGCGAGAACCTTTTTGTGTTACTCAAAACATAACCACTTTGTGGCTGAAAATTGACATTCAAAATATATTATGGTCTAATTTCAACAAATTACATACATCTTACGTATGTATTGCTGAAATTAAGCAAATTTTAAAATGAAGATGAAAATGAGAAAGAGAGCTTCTCACCATGAAAATCCTAAGTAAGGGTCCACTTAACCACCCTAACTTAGCACAATCAATGGAGAAAATAGAAGAAAATGAAGAAGAAAATGGGAGAAAGCGAAAAGGAGGCTTGGACGAATTCTTCTTCTCTTCCTTGGCCTCTCCCTCTTAGCTCCTTAGCTGATACCACTTCAAAATTTTCGTCCTCCCCCTTGGTGGCCAAGGGGAGGCTTATATAGAGGAGGAGGTGGGTTCAACCACCTGCTTTAATTTGTCTTGAAAGATTAATCAAGGCTTAGGGAGATGGAAAATTGATTAAATGAGATTTTAATGGCTCTATTTAATCATTCTTATCCCATTTACACGAGCTAGGTGGGCTGGCTTAGGTTTGGTCAACTTGGTTCAGACCTAGCTTACCAACTTTGACCAAAATTTTGGATGAAAATGCCTTTGCACAGGGTTTTGCTTTATGTTGTATTTTTTTTTGTTTGAAATTGAGCTTGTTAGGTTAAAACCAAATTTCTAAGCTCCAAATGCCACTGAATTATGATAATTCAATTAAATTTGAATAAAATTTAAAAATTCTATCAAATTTGATTTGAAAAAGGTATTTTCATCCATAACTTGATTAAAGATGGATTTCAACTTAATCAAACTTTTGTTTGAAAATTTCAATTTTAATTTAGTATTTGATTTATGCATTTGACAAATCCAAATGTTTATTTACCATTCACAAGTCAATTTAAGCTCTATAATCTCAATTTGATCATAGAAGGGCAAAATTGTTCAGATTGGTCAATTTTGATCAATTGACCAAAGTTAAAACTCATTTGCGAGTAGTTTGACTTTGTTTGAGGTAATTTGATAAATTTGAGCTAAGAAAGCTCTTAATCGAGCTGAATTGTACTTTGACTGTGTTTAGTCAAAGTGGATTTGATGTGGTCAAGGTCTATTTTCACTCACAAATTGAATCACAGGATAGACCTACCCTTTTGGCCAAGCTGAGCTCATGTTGACTGAGCCTAGCTGAGATTGATGTCATATTTGGGTGCACTAGGGTCGAACCTACTTGAATTAATTGGGTTTGACCAACCTAGTTATTGCTTTTCAAAAATTGTCCTCTTCGTAAAGAGGACCTAGTTAAAGAAAAGAAAGAGACATAAATGTCTCTCTTTTCATAGGTTTCTAGTAATGATTTCATTTCTCCCTGAAAATGATTTTTTCATTTAATTGAGAGAAAATATTATTTTTTTTAATGGGGGGGCATGACCTCTGAGGGGCTCTTGACCACACGTGATAGGTGAAGCCCACACGTGGGTCCCGCGTAGCATTCTAGACTAAATTAGATCCAATTCTTGGATTTAAGTCAAAATTTGAATTTTGCAATTGGATTTGGATTCCATATTATATTTGTAGTTGAATTTGGATTTCAAATCACATTTGTAATTGGATTTGGACTCGTAATCCTGCATTGTGATTTGTGTCACGTGTTAAATTCATTATTTGAATCTAAATTGTTCTTTAGATTCAAAATTAGCTTTGAAATTACAATTTTTCAAAATTCTATTGTAAAATTTTCACATTGCTTTAATTTTGATGTGAAAAAAATTTGGGGTGTCAACACAGTGATACCTTAGAAACTTCATCATAAATAGTTGGAAAGAGGTCATTAATCATTTTAGAACTTGTAGCATTCATTGAGGAAGAGAGACATGCAAGTTTGGGGATCTTTAATTCCATCATACTTGATTAACTAGCATATGCTTGTCATGCTATGCCCTGAATTCCCAGTTCCTTTACAATTCTCTCTAAGTTTTGAATCTTCATATCAACTTTTTTTTCTCTTTCTTGAGGGTGTCCATGGCTTCATCACCAATGAGTTTCATAAGGGTTCATTTGACACTAGTAACAAACTATGGGACATATTCACATATAATGTGTTGTGAATCTATACCAAAATTTTTAGACAAATTTATGGAACAATAATAACATGTTACTGCTGCTAAATTGCCAATAAGCAAACCAGATTTCTTTTTTATTGTAGTTGTCATGCCCATTTCATGGACCTCCCTTGAGGCATGTGCCTTATTTGAGCAAGAAGGATCTAAATTCATGGCCTTTGGGACTCTGAAACTCCTTCGTCAATTAGACCATCATCAATTTAAAAGCCATATGAATGTTTGGATCTATGGTTTCTGTTGTCTCATCATTGGATAAGGAGTATTCTTTTGCAAGTCCTCAACTATCCTCAACTATCCATTGAAGTTCAAACTTTACTGACGTCTACAATAGGACGTCAATGAAAGTGAAGAAAACTGTTCATCTTTACCCCTGCATTGTGGTTACTTGCATCGATCAAACCTTTCGACGTAGGTTATTAACGGCATCTATTTGCATGTGTCGGTAAAAAACGTGTGAATCTCTCCGTGTCGCTGAATATTGTGCTTGTGTGTTTCGGCATTGCGTGGACGTCGGTAATGTTTACTGCATTAACATTATCGACATTTTTAGATTGAGTGAAGATTGAAAAGGTTGGTTCCACGATCTCCATTCCCTTTTTCTCTAATTTTATATGATTTGAAGTGAAAACATACTTGTATATGTCTGAATTTTAATCAGCACCATAGAAAGTTGAGAGTGACAAAAGTAAGACCTAATTTTTCGATATTGCTATAGATATTAATAGCTTTTTATGCCAGGCCAACAAAAAGATCTAAAGGAAAGTTTGTCAACTCAATCTTTTTTAACTTAATAAATAAAATATCAAATTTTTCCTTGAAAAACGCATGACATAAAAAATATATATATATGTCAGCCTTTGTGAGTAAACCTAAGTTTCTCTTGATAAATTTTTGGTAATAACAAAAGGAAAATGATTCGCGTAACTAAATATGTACTAATAGAATAACTTATTGATTTAATTAATATAGTTAGATATGTGTTCAAAATCATGTGGAACTTAAAATTTGTTATTGTTCACGATACTTTAATCATTTTAATAATTAAATGAACCCAAATTAACTAGTAATAAACCTAGGATGATTTATAGAAGGTTGTGTCTAATTAATGTTTTGAAGATTTCAGCATTTATAGGTTAAATATTTTTTCATTATTTCCAAATATTGACGTGTGTGTGACTTAGATTTTCGTTTGCTTTTATGAGAAGAAGTCTGTTTAGTTATGTCGTAACATATATTTTGAATACATTTTTCTTTATTTTGCTTTTAGTCCCCATATTAAATTATAGATGATGGCCAATCCCATCCAATCAATTTCTCAAAGAAAGGCTGCCCGTTGGCCGGTTGACTTACCTGGCTGGGAACGAACTGCTTTGATTGCATTCGCCTAGGGCACGTACGACCAGGTCAGGTGGGGACAGGCCTGCTAGGACTTAGCACCTAGTCGGTGGCCAGAGGTCGTCGAGGTAGAGCACACAAAAGCTTAAAATATATTAACTTAGCAAGGGTGAGTTAAGGGGGGCCGTAGAGCCCTGACCCAACCTTAAAAAAAATAAAAAATTTACATGTAAATTTTAGAAAATTTTATTTGTACTATACAAAAATTTTGAAAAATAATAGTTTGGTCCGTGTCAAAATTTAGAAACTTTAATTTATCCCCCATGAAAAATTTTTATTTTCACCCATGTACCAACATCTTTCTCTAAAAAGCTCAGCAGGGTCATTTGAAATAACAGATATTTTCAACTTTTTCAACTATAATCTATAAGTTACTTTTTGTTACTTTGATTTATATGTTGCTCCTAGTCCCCCTCTGAATCTTGTTAGGAAAGCAGCTTTCACTGAAATCAAATGAAAGATGCACCTGATCTCTGCCTCCTACCTCATTAGCTATGCTACTTTATACTTAAATAGAGAGTGTGTGTGTATATGTGTGTGCAAGGAAAGCAGCCACTTAAATCAAATGAAAGACACCAGATATGTGCCTCCTACCTAACTCGCTATGCTAAGCTATATCTATATAGTGTGTGTATGTGTGTGCTACAATCTATATTTTTGTCAGTTAGTCCTATTACGCTACACAAGAGAGAGAGAGAGAGAGAGAGAGAAACAGTTCAGATATTTATTAATGTTGTCGATTTTGTAAGTTTGGGAATTCAAGAGAGCAAAAGCTTCCTCACCTTCTTACCGTCGAGTAGCACTCATGATAATTAAACCGGCAACTTAACTGTGACCGACCTACCAGTAAAACCAACTAGGGTATGCCCTTTAGGTCATCCATTTTGCAAGTTGTGGAAATCTTTATTTAAGAGATATTAATGTCTAAAATATTGTGGATCAATATAGAAGGCATGTTTTTTTGTCTAAACTTGAATATGATTGGAAGTTATCTGATAAATTTGAATCCGATCTAGTTTCTTAATAATATGTTGTCTTTTTTTTATATCTGATTATTATGAGATATTAGATTTTATGGACGTAAATCGAATTTATTGAGATTCCTGTGCATATGCGAGAGATATTTTTTCTCGATCGAAAGCGACTGTGATTTTCTTTTCTTTGGACATGGCGTTCTTTACAAAAGAGTCGGATGTGAGAAGGCCGTGTGTGCATGAGCCAGATCTTGGACTGACGTAAACAGCCAAAACATCCGGATTTTTTCTAGCTTTTGACACTAGCCAATGAAATAGTGGCAAGACATGGAAAAGGAAGGCAGAGTGGTCTGCTTTATCCTTGTTCCCACTAAAAGAAGCCTAGGCATCCTGTCCCGCTGCCGCCGGGTACTCGATACTTGGCCCGACTCGGGCTCGAGCCTCAGGCCTTGAAAAAAATCTTAATGGGCTGATCTTATGGGGCTTGGCCCGGCCCGAGAATTAACGAGTCAGGTCCAGGCTTGATCCATTGATCGACGACGGCCCGAGAAGCCCGATAACTTAATTTATTTATTTTATTTTTTAAATTAAGTTAGTTAGGGTTTTTGGTTTTGTAACTTTGTTTGAATGTTTATACTTTCATTCTCCCCTTCGGGAACACCTCCTCTGGTCCTTCTGGAGCCCATCGGCTCTTCCTCCCCATCACCACGGGTGCCGATGTTGCTGCAGTGGTGCTTGGACTTGACGCTCAGCTGCCTCACGAGGTCGGGAGGGAATCTAAAGATCCGACGACGACGTTCCTGCTGCCATCAAGAGTGGTGATAACAAAGTGGAGCTTATTTTCTTTCTTTGAGTCTTTTGGAAGGAGTCAAGGAGGATGAACTGGACATTAGTTCTGGATAGGAGGAGGAGGTGCAAGAATCAGAGGAGAATGAGGAGGAAGGACGAAGAGGACATGAAGGCACAAAATTTCCTCCCAAGGCCTGGCGCAGCAGCTGGACATGGCCATCTCACACTTCCTCTCACTATCTTATCCAAGCCTGCCTCACGCTTCCTTAAGCAACCAACCTCGCTCGGCATTGTCTATGTTGGGACGGTCGTTCTAGACAAAATAACGAAAAAAGTGAAAGAGAGAAAAACCGGCATGATTCGTTAATAATCGTCCGGGGCCGGGCCTGGCCTCAAGCATAAGCTCAAGCCCAAGGCCCGATTAATGATTGGCCTGGCCCGATTATAAATGGACCGGGCTTCAGGCTAACCCGATACATTACAAGGCTCAAATTTGAACTTTTTTATTGGGCGGGGCCGACTCGATGCCCGACCCTACTAGAACCTTCAGAATCGAATAGTCGGACAGAATATCACGTTTTATTGAATATAAAAGAAAACGGACACGATATTTTTAAAATACCAGCGGGTGCTGGAATTTTGAGGCGCACCGACGCTGTTGGGGGGCTTTCGTTGGTGGGACCCATCTGACCAGCAAGCGGGAGGGGTGGCCCCATTTCACCGTTCACCGGACAAATCACAATAAATAATGAGGAAAAGAAAAAGGGCGAACGCGTGGCCGCGGATTTACAGGGGAAGGCGTAGCCAGGAAAATGGGAATCTAGAGAGAGGGACTCTGCAATGGCGTCGTCCACTATATATATGGAACAACTCCGTCTTCCCCATTCCATCTCACATCTTTCTTTCTATGGGATTCTTAGTTTGGGACGTCTTTTGAGCCTTCCACTTTCTCCGTTCTCTCCCTTTCTTCTTCGTTCTTTTCTCTGTCTCTCTAGCGAACATCGGAGAAGAGGAACGGAAGAAAGGAGACACTCGTGTCCATAAAATATTCATTAACACCCTAAACAAGAGCGCGGAGAAGGGCGAGATGGGGAGGTACGTGGAGATGTTGGATTTGGGGGTGAGGATCGCCGCTCGCTTCCACTCCCACTGCCCCCAAACCGCCCGCATGTACTACAAGCCCCCTCCCACCGAGCAGCATGACGCCGCCGGCGACCGGCGCCAATCCGACGACCACGGCAAGGCCGCCTCGACGGATTTTCCGGCGTCCGATATCATTCTTTGTTCCGTCGTTTGATCATATGAAACATTGCGCCGATTAATTGAAACGGGTCACAATCAAAAGATTCCTTTTTCTCTCGTTGCTGCCTCCCTTTTTGCAGTATGCCCTATCTTATGTTGCGAATAGAAACTGCTGAATTTGCCGTCATTCTTGTCGTTCATCTGTTCCAGATGGGGGTAATTTTGTATATAAATTGACTCGACCATTCAGCCAAATCATCTTTCCCCTGTTCGCCTCTTTAATACCTCTGCAACAATAATATTATTAGCAATGTTGGCATCTGGATGATAAGAAACAGAACAATTTTTCGCTTCGATTATGGAAACTGAAAACAATTTTAGCAATCGTCATGTACTGATAAAGAACAAGCCGACAAGTGCAAGTGAGAAGCGACCGCGCTAAGTAACATATTGGTGCAGCTTCTTATTGTTTTAACTGATGATGTGGAGTTCTTTGTCCTTGCTTTTGGAGGAGGAGTCGCCGGAAAAACTTTTGAGGATGGAAAAATAGAACTCTTAGCCAGGAACCCGTCCCCAAGATGTTGAAAACAAAGACTGATGAGAATGATTAAAGACATCAATAACGTGAGGCTGACTTGTTTATGGAGATATTCTATATGATTAAATGATACAAGCCCATTACCGTTGACAACTTAGCACAGCCTGGTTTGCCGCACATAAAAGGTGGTGGAGAAGCTCCGCCAGGTGGTAAGAGGTTGGTGCTGACCTGAACACAGCTGCCGGGTAGAGACGGCCTTCCAAAACGCAGGGTTTTCAACAATTATTAAATGACGTCTGAAAGGAATCCCTTGCCCATTTTACAATTTTTTCTTCTGAGTAAACGTTTTGATTTCTTAAAAAAAAATGTTATTTGCTTCTTCTTCTTTTTGTTGAAAGCAAAAACAGTACCTGCCCGGAGTGACGCCTCCCCCAATTCCCAACCGCTCCTAGTTTGATGGCCGATGTGACTTGTCGAGCAAGTAAAATCTTACGAATCATTCTTGGGGTCCAAGGTAAACCACTTTACAAGTCATAATTTCTTCTTCATTAAAAACCAACTGTTTTATCTCAGTTATTCCAATGGTTTGGGTGGAAAGCTCGACGGGCATCGAGCAAGTAACAAGACCGGGCCCCGCCTGAGTCGGGTTCGGGTTAATTTGACGTTCGAGACTTGTGCTTGATTATCGAGTTTGGACTCGATTAGGTGATAAATGTTTTTTAATTCAAAATAAAAAATTTTTACACATAAAATATATTTTTAATAATAAAATATATATTATTATTAAATAAAAATAATAAAAAATTAATCAGGTCGAACTAGGCTCCATCGAGTCAACAAAGACCGGTTTTTCCAGGTTCAAGCTTAAGCCCGATCAAACTGGGCACGAAATACGCAAGACCAGAGACTTATGATGAAGCTATGCAAGGGAGGCAAATGGTGAAGCTGAGTTTCACCCAAAAAAAAAAAACGAAGTTATTGGCACAACAATTTTCCTTCAATCGGTGGGGGAGGCTACCAATGACTCCATGCCCGTTTGTTGTTTTTTTAATTAGAGGCTGTTCGGTAGGACGCATTTCTTTTATATTGATGGAGCTATTTATTTTTTTTTTTTTTACACATAATTGATTTTTTTTTTTATTTTTTTCCACGGTATTCATTCTTGAGCTGGATGATTTTGCATATTCAAAGTCACCCTCTGTCATACATTCATTTAAATGTCTCACACACATGTAGCCTATGATTGTGTCTACATATGTGTCTTGTTGTATGTGTGCATGCTAAAATCCTCCGGTCATCCTTTTATCCAACCTCTCAAAATGATAATGCAATAGAGACTTTTGTTAATCTCTAGTATAAAAATATAAACAAAGAATTTTTTTGTTATATTTTTTGGAATAGATTATGTTACGCGTTTTAGATATCGTGACACAGTATATTTTGTACAACTGACTAATTTCTTGGGTAATGAATGATATTGGGTTCATATTAAACTGAAATATATCAACAAAAATACAAATTTTTGTATAAGTCACGAACAGAAATGTTCATATGTGAACAAAAATGTTTGACGGGTCACCACTACAGATGAGCCTTTTCAAGATAAACACTAAAAAAAAATACTGGCTTCGCTCCTGCGTGGTAACTCATTCCGTCTAACTGGTAAACTACCCTCAAAATGTGGTGAAAACTTAGGTACCACTTACTACCCTCATTTTTTTTTTGTAAAAACAAGTTTTTTTGTTAAAATTTGATTTTTCATAGTTAGTTTTTGAAACATAGTTGACATGTTTGGGAGGCAGCCAAAAGTAAGAGATTCACTAGCAGTGGCAGAGTCAGATTTTTTTTCAGTGGTAGAGCACTTGCATTGGTGACACAAATTTGATAGTACACACTACTTATAACTTTACAATTATAGCAATGTAATGTTGAGACATTACAAAGCATTTTTTCATGAGCTGGCATGGGCAGTGGTGCACCCCAACAAACAAGTAGCTCCGCTAATGTTGACCAGGTTATTCCTCCCATTTGAAGACTAATGGGAGAGGTATATTGTTTGGTCAAAATTGGATTTTCCACAAATCTAAATTTACCGTCACACGTCTTAAATCACATTTAAAGATGATGGCGTAGATCTTATTATTACGAAATTAACATGTATACTTTTCCTTTTTTTTTTTTTTTATTTGATTGAAACAATTAAATGAACTATATCCAATTTAAGCTTCCGCACGTCTATAGGTGAAAATTTAGTACTTAAATTCATAAATTTATGTGACGGGTGTTGAAGTTCCACCGGCATCTCAATTATTCAGTGTAAAAATTCAGATAAAGATGTATAATTATTCCAATCCAAATTAAGTTATAGTTGAATAGTGATAACCATATGCACACTGAATTGAATCGGAGCGATTAACTTTCCTACTTCCAATTTCTTTTCATAATTTTAGTTTGAATAAACTGGATGGTAACTCAATAATTTTAGTTTCAAGGAGTGTAGTACAACTGGATGGTGACTCCAGGAGTTGGAGGTTTGAAACACATTATCAATGTTGTGTAAAAAATTTTTCATACCTAATTTCTACTTTCACATAAACTACTAGACGCCTCTAAACTTAAAACCTTTTTCTTTACTTGAAAGAATTATAGACATATCTCCAAACTGTGTAGTGAAAATGTGCCTGACCTTGCTTTCGCTTCTACAATACTCGAGAAGAAAATTTTTAACATCTCATCTTTACCACGAAATGCAGATAGAAGGTAGGAAATGCCAAAAAGGGTCGGAGATGCCAAAAGTCGACCACTTTTTGACTTTTTGGGAATAACTTTGACCATCGAGTTTATGAAAAATAATTAGAATAATTTTATGAAAAGTGTTTTCTTATGGCTCCTTTTATCGTACAGCTTCGTTGTTTGATTTTTCATTAGGTAAATTCATTAAGCTTTATAAAAGTGGTGGTTATGTTTCGATCATATTGTTGATTTGAAATTTTATTTCTATAACTATACTTTCATAAAGGTATAAAAGGTATACTACAAATATGGCTTGTTAAAAAACCGATGAGTCGATACCTGAGGGTATTTGTTTGTCCTGGAATTAATAGAATTTTATAATCATTATTCTCATTCTTTAAAAACGGGCATTGATCAATCAAATGATTTTGATTCTAAAATTATAAGCTCATTCAAGAATCAGATTAAGATCATACCATACGGGTGGAATTATAATTCCTGAATTCTAAAAACTTTTCATATTTCTTTGAGTCTCAAGGCATGAAGACTTTAATCCATAGATTCTAGAATTTTAGCCCCCTTTTCATCAAACAAATCATTTTTTTATTATGTTGATGGAAAACTGAAACTGGAAATTTTATGCTAATTTCAGGTTGAAATGGAAAGTTTGATTCTAGAATCAAATTTTATGACATCAAACACTCTTATAATGATGTTTTCTAGTAGAAGCAGACACACACACACACACACACACACACACACACACACACACACACACACACACACACATATATATATATATATATATATATATATATATATATATATATATATATATATATATATGAATTTGTCGCCAAAAAACCATCATTAAATTAGTATTCGCCAAAAGCTTATGATGCAGCGACAATTTGTGATGGCTTTAGTAATAATTTATGGTGTTTTTATGATAGACTTTTAAATTTGAAGCATCCGACAACCATCCAGTAGACAGGTAAGAGACTTTTCCTACACTCATATTTATTTAGACATGAGTTGAGTTGATCAACTAGTACATCAAAATATTCTCGTCTAGTTAGAACCAATAGGAAGTTTAGATCTCAGAGAGAGGGCGGGGGGTGTATATCATTAAATCAACATGATTAGATCAACCATGTGCATTGTGCCATGGGTCATTAAGGTCACTAAAGTTGTGTTTGTTTATTTGAGATCAAGGTGATTTGACATCCTAGGATTTCAAATCCATTGAATTAATATCAGACCACCTCTTCATCCAACTTTAAATTCATTGTTTTTAACATATACTATAAATTTTAAAATCTTGTTTAACTTCATGATCTCTCAAAACACACTTTCTATGTAGTCTCAAATTTAAGATTCAGGTCTATCAAATGCTGATAATGTAATAAATCTTTATGCTCAAAAGTAAATATAAGAATATGACTATATTTTCAAATTTATCTGTCGTTAAGGTGAACATTAGAAAAAAAATTGGTAAAAAGAAAAGGGTGTTGACTTGTTGGATCAGATTTGGTGCGCCGGCGTGTGTGTGGGGGCGAGCACTATCCAGAGTCTTGCAGCATCGGTAACTGGAGACCGGTGCCGGCGGCCAGGTCACCTGTCATCCTCCATCGATGACCTTTAATTCCTCATCTTTTTTAGTCAAAGGACTTTCCAAAAACACGAATACCATGTGAAGGATAAGTCGCATGAGGCGGCGCGTGGACGCGTGCCTATTGGAGAAACCAGAAAGTGGGAAGGAGGAAGAAGGAGAGAATGAGGGGAAGACTCCGCCTTAAACAGGGTGCCACTCCACACCATCTTCTTTGTTCCATGGGATTCTCTCTTTGGGATGTCTTCTGAGAAATCACCTTTCCCCCTTTTTCTTTCTCTTTCTCTGTCTGTATTTTCTGTAACAGGGAAGAAGGGAAGGAAAAGGAGAAAAAGAAGCCAAAAACACCAAAATTCAGGAGATCCAACAGCAAGCGATCAGAGGAAGGGAAAAGAAAGTGAAGAAGGGGAGGAACGTTGAGATGCTGGACATGCGGGTGAGGATCGCCGCTTGCTTCTGTTATAATCGTTTTCCCTAAAAGAATACTTAAGAAGACAATAACCAACAAAAAACAACTCTTAATGCTAACACAAATGCTTTCAAACTTCAAGCATGCATGTATCCAATAATTAGGCAGCTAATGGCAGCCTTTAGCATCAATAAAACAATCCAAACAAGCCAATTTCATAAAAGAGATTGCACAAAACTGCTTAAAATTGGAATCACTCGACTGCGAGCACAATATAGAGTTTCCAACACCAATATTGCAGCAATATATGTCAAAATATATGCTAGATATTGCAGAAAATAAGAGACACCAATTTACGTGAAAAAACCTCCAATAATGGAGTAAAAGACCACAGGCAAGAAAGACTTTATATATTTTTCAAAGAGGCAATACAAACACATCAATATGTGTTGTTTTTCTTGGAGAGAATAGTATAAATAATTCTCAGGAATGAATGCACAATAACACAACAAGAAAAGAAATCATCATATGTACTTCTTTTCTTTCCCTTGTTTTCTCCACTTTTTCTCTCTACACTTGCACCCATACAGCTGCACAAACACAGAGCCGTGCCCTTCTTGCCTACTTTCTCCCCTTCTCTTCTTTGCCTTTCTCTTTCCCTTCTCCTTGCTTGGTGTGAGCCAGATGGAATAGCCCTCTTTTTTTTTTCCCAAAAGAAAAACCACAAGAGAGAGAGAGAGAGAGTCGTAAGAGAGATGGGGCACAATCGGGTGCCCTCCCCCTTTCTCCCCCCGTTCACTTAAGTGACCGGTCGGGTCGGGTCCTCACTTGAGGCTGGACCCAACCTAACAGCTTCCACTCCCACTGCCCACAGACTATAAGCCTCCTCCGACCAACTACCATGATGTTGCCAGCGACCGTCGTGAACCCTACGTCACCCTAGTGGGACTTCTCTGTGGCAAAGCTGCAGCTGCCTCCGGGGATTTCCCAGCGTCCCGTTCATTTTGTGTACCGTCGTTTGATCTTGAGATCATCAATTTTGGCCGTTAATTTTTTGTTCTTTCATTCAATATTCTTATACAACCTTCGTTTTTGGTATATATTCCCCTTTTATCGGCTCTCTCTCTCTCTATTGGTGGAGGCCTTACGTTTATGTGCCATTTGAATCCTGCCAGGAGGATACCTTTGGCCGGACAAGTGCTGAGAATCACTGTCTTACAAGGCCTGAGCTAATTTTGCTTCAAGAAAAACTATCTTGTTTCTTGTGCTCATCCGCTGTCAGAATTTTAGAATTTAAATTCCTTTTTATGAAAGAAAAATTAAGTTATCAAACAAAGAATTTTTATTCCAGGATTATCCACTCATTCTTGAATCAAAATTCTGAAATTATGATTTTGTCATATGAAGTGGAATAATGATTATGAAATTTTAAATTTTTTTGTTTGGAATACGTTATGATGATTTTAATTGATCAATTCTAAAATTTTAATTGCAATTTTATCAAACATATAATTTTAAATTTTAGAATCAAAATTCTATGCTATTAAACACAAAAAGAAACTAGAATTGAAATTTTCTTTCCAATTCTAGTTTGAGGTGAAATTTTGTTTGTAGAATTTCTATTTTACAATCACAATTCAAGACCTTCAAATGCCTCCTTAATGTTCATGCACAATTAATCTACATGGATTCAGCA
The DNA here is from genome assembly GCA_011799765.1 of Nymphaea thermarum. Lineage (NCBI taxonomy): Eukaryota > Viridiplantae > Streptophyta > Magnoliopsida > Nymphaeales > Nymphaeaceae > Nymphaea > Nymphaea thermarum. Next base: position 195,567 of record JAANDH010000236.1, on the reverse strand, counting down.
AACTAGAATGAAATAATGAATTAATCATAGTTCATTTCTTACATACCAACGTTTAAGTCATATAATCTGTTACTTAATTTAGTCAGAAATCGTACGTTATAGATAGAATTTTAGCGGTTTAAATCAGTGGCGGAGCCAGAAAAATTGGTTGGCGGGGGGCACTCATTTAAAATATTTGGGCTGGCGTGGGCAAGACAGTCTATACTCTTCTTCATTATGGCTTATGCTACTATTCAGTTCGTTTGGTTCAAGGTAGAATTATTTTGGGCTGGGGTGGGCAGGCGCCCACACCTGCCCCCCGCTGGCTCCGCCACTGGTTTAAATCCTCATCAGCCTGATATTAACTTTGATGGGTATTAGTTTGGCGGCTTAACCATTGACGTCCCTAGTTCTTGGCAGGCCCACTGCCCATGCAAACAAGTGTCACAAAAAGGAGGAAGAAAAAAAAGAAGCTGAGAAGACTTACTTTTCTTCTTTCAAATGGAAAATGCATAGCAGGTCGCCCGCTGGCACAGAAGAATCTGGCCAAGAGAACCAGAAAAGAAGAAGAGAAGAACGCACCCATATTCCATCATCTCCGACCATAGATCAGGTCAATGATGTATTCCTACTCTTAGTTTTATGTGTGTTGCCAAAAGAAAGCACCTCTAGATCTCCCACTGGCTAATGGAATCGCATACATGCTCTTCCATTTACAGGATTATTAAAGGTTGGAGATGGAAGGTGCAAATTCATGGCTTCATTACTTAGTTCTGCCTGGCCGCAGCTCATACTTCTCTTCCCATCTCAAATTTCCTGGCGATTTTCAGTCTTTCCAGAGAGGCACTGAGCCAGCCATTCCTCTTCCTCTTCTGCCCAAATAAGAATCCCTATCCACCGATCAATTGTTTTCTTCGGTGAGAGAAGCATTTGATTACTTTGTCCATTAGGAGTGCTAAATCTTCTCGTGTTGATGAAAGTCCTTAATATATTGCCACGAGGTTAAATGCCCAACAGGTGATTTTGTAAGGTTAAGAGACATCAACAATCTTATCATCAATGAGATGCTATCACTTAAATTGACCATGATACCTGCTTATTGGTCTACTATTGTTGATTTTGAGAGAACTAAGTTTTCTCAACATGATTAATATAACTGCACCTGTATACAATTGGTCATGATAAGTTAAAGATGCTTGGAATGAGGACAGAATAATTAAGTCGACAAAATGTTGAACTATTTTGAGAAGGATGAGTTCTCAATATTATACAAGAAAATGACAAAAGAATTAAGCATAAATCGCTCCACTAATCTTTTAAAGATACATTTAAGTGAACACGCAGAGACATTCACTCTGATAATCAAGATGATTTATTTCTTCCCTTAAATTAGTAGCTATTGCCAATTTTTTGTGTGCTTCCTTCTTCTCAAACCTCTTGAAGGGTGAGGTGTTGGAAAGTAAGAGGTCAAAGTATTCCCCCTCCCCCCATCTCTATTTCCTTAAGCTGGTGCCTGAACAGATGCCTATAAACAACCCAGTCTCCATTCCCTAGGGGGCTTGGAAGCAGCAGCACATATCTGGCATCCCCTTCCGAAGGGCAGTCCACGGACGTCAAGAAAGGAAGGCCCCAACCAAAGTCCATCTTAGAGGGATCCAAGCTATGTAACCTGGGCGCTTTGTTTTTGGCCAAGCACCCGCATCGACACGATGCGGGTGCTGGTGTGCCCCCGATGCGCACCCAGATTGGTCAACAAGAGTTCGGGTGCGGTCAGCTGCACCTGACTAAAATTATCTTTTTCAGACTCGCACCTGACTCTCGTTTGACCCGAGTCGGGTGCGGTCAAAGGAGAGAAAGTCTAATTTGGTCCAATTTTTAGGTTTTTTTTTTAAGTTTTTAACTCTTCACTCTTCTTTCACCTTTTCCTCTTTCTCCCTTCTTCTTCTTCTTCCTCCCTTCTTCTTCTTCCCTCTTCCTCGACCTTCAGGCTTCATCCCTCTTCCTCCCTTCTTCTTCTTCTTCTTCTTCCCTCTTCCTCAACCTTCAAGCTTCATCCATCTTCGTCCATTCTTTTTCTTCTTCCGTCTTCCTCGACCTTCATCTCTCTTCGTCCCTTCTTCTTCTTCTTCCCTTTTCTTCGACCTTAATCCCTTCTTAATCTGAATCCCTCTTCTATACGTCGCATTTGGTGGTCGGTGGAGCCGACAAAGTAGTCCATTGCAGCTTGCCCTACAGGGTGACCTCTATTCGATAAATTACAATTTTGATATCGACAAATTGCAATTTTGATCTTGTTATTTAATAATTTCGTGGTTTATAGACAATTTTTTGTCATATGCAATATATACATATTATTGTTATTATTATAATTTAATAATAATATTAATAATAATAAAATACTCTCGCCGCACCTAAATTTTTTGAACTGTGTCGCGCCGGCACCAGCACCCGCACCCCGCACTTAGGTGACATAGGATCCAAGACTCTGGCATTGTTCGCACCCCAGCCTCTCCTTTTTTTAAGGAGGTTGAAATGCGAGTAAGCAAAATTCTTTTAAAATTGGGGTTTTGAGAAAATTTTCAAGAGAAAGGGATCCGCCCGTCGGTACGAGGTCTTACCTTTCCTGCCACCTTTAACAGGGGCAATTTGACCAAGGACTAAGGATCATTTGGATCATATATGAGTTATTGATGCAAATCCTAGGTGCTTGTGCATTGAGGTTTTGGATTCAAGAACCAAAATTCATTTTTGAATAAGTGATTTGAGCTCATTTTGAAAATTGGAGTATTTTCAAGTTGGTTTAAAACCTTTTGTTTTTGTGCCACAATTCTTGAGGATTTTGAAGATTGAAATTGAGTTCTTTATTGTAAACTCTAGATGATTCATGAGTTGAAATTATGATCAACTTTTGGAAAATAGCTAAGTTTCCTTAGCAAAGAAAATTGATTTTGAATTCTTTTTTTGTCAAATCATAGAACATAGATTCCAAATTGTTCGAAAACATGTTTTCCAAACACTTTGGCCAAAAGATTATGAATGCTTGTGTTTTCTTTTGAAATTAAGTGAAGTTTACAAATTCTCTTTGCAATATGACTTGGTCACTTTTTGCAACTTCAAATTCGAATCACTTAACTTCTTGAGAATGTGCATGTGGTGCTATTGATTTTGAGTGAAGGTGAATGCATGAAACAAGAAGGGAAACAATATGGAACATTCATTCTTCTCCCTCTCATAATCCCTCAAGATTCATTCATATGAAACATACATTCTTCACTCTCTCATAATCTCTCAAAGTCCATATTGCATGTCATACAATCTATACATGAAGATTGATTAAAATGTAGGACTTTCTCTATATGTGCTCATTATATGATTAAACACATGAATTAGAGATGTAGTCCATAAGCTTGAGGCTTGACATAAAATTATCAAAATGATGAAAAATATGCAAGTGATGTCAAAATCAATTTTTTTTTTTAAATAGATGGGAGACGTGGATGACATCCACTTTTATCTTGAGATAGCTAAAAAAATTCAGACCTTATGTTGATTTAGATAATTGAAAATTATGGACATTGACTCCAATAAAGGGCATGTTTCTTAGATAGAAATGAGAAGTCCTTCATCAAATTTCAGATTTCGTACTCATGAAATCGTCAACTTCTTTGGATGGTTCTAGGATAGTTGGCATTTCAAATATGTAAAACTGAACATTTTTAAACCAATTCCTATGAAACATGGTCTGATTTCAACACCTAACATACATCGTATGTATGGATTTCTGAAATCAAGCAAATTTTAAAATGAAATGGAAATGATTTCATAACTTGGTACTAAGAAAATCAAAATAAATCATCTTCTTAAAACCAGTTTGGAAACATGTTTCAATCTGATTTTAAGAGAGGAAAGTGAATTTTAACAAGAGATTGAACACGTATATGTATATATATGACTATGTATACATATACGTACTTTACTCTTCAAAATGAAATTTCATGAAGGGACCACATAACCCACGAATCATGAAGATTCATGGCTGGGTTCTTTTACGTGGAAAGATTGAAAACTTGTTTCAAATCTTCCCTACCACCCTTGATCAATTAAATAAAGCATGAAACAAACTAACTTTAAATAGAAAGGGATGAATGAATGTTCAAGCTAGTTCATCCTTAATTTCGCCATGCAAAGGTGGAATACATTCATGAGAATGCATCCATCCTTAATAGGCTTTTTCGTCATATACATATTGCAGTAAGATCACTTTCTCACTGTGGGATTCTCTCATGGTGGGGAGTTTAAAATGGTTTTAGGCTGGTTGTTTTGAAAGGAACGTGGCCTTGGGGCCCTTTTCAAAATTTGATACATGGGTTCATCTTTAAGAAAAACCGATGTATGCATACATGATGCATTAACATGTACATTGAAGCGTAGGTTTCCCTTAGCTGGACATCATTCCCAGCCATAAGCAAATGAAAATAAACCCTCCCACGAGTTGCTGGAATTAAAATAAATCAACAAGAAGCTAAAGTAGAAAAGAAGTGAGTTAAAATCACTTACCTTGCGGTCGGTCTTGATGCTTGTCCTTCGTCTTCACTTGTTTTCTAACTCAAGCAATCCTAAGCAAGAACCCAACCGTGGATTCAAGCTTAGCAAAGCTAGAATAAGAAAAAGCTTGCTTGCTGGAATTTGGAGTGGTAAAGAGAGTTTCTCACCACGAAAATCCTAAGGGTCCACTTAAGCACCCTAACTTAGCAAAATCAATGGAAAGAATAGAAGAAAATGAAGAAGAAAATGGAAGAAAGGGGGAAGACGGCTTGGATGAATCTCTCCTCTCTTCCTTGGCTTCTCCCTCCTAGCTCATTGACTGCAGCAAGTTGATATAATGCTCCAAAAATTTGTCCGCCCCCTTGGTGGCCAAAGGGAGGATTATATAGAGGAGGAGGTGGGTTCAATCACATTCTTAACTCACCTTGGGAACTTGCTTAAGACCTTGGGGACTTGTAAAATGAGTTAAATAGGCTTTAAAGAATCTAATTGACTATTTCTCAGCCCATTTCCATGAGCTAGGTGGGCTGGGCTAGGTTTGGTCCACATGGGTTCAGACCTAGGTGACCAACTTGACCAAAATTTTGGACGAAAATGCCCTTGCACAGGGTTTTGCCCTTATTTTGTATATTTATTTATTTTTTGTTTGAAATCGAGCTTGTAAGGTTAAAACCTAGTTACTAAGCTCAAAATGCCATTAAATTATAATAATTCAATTTAAATTTTAATCAAATTCAAAAATTTGATCAAATTTGGTTCGAAAAGGGTATTTTTGTCCAAAGCTTGATTGATAATGGATTTCAACTGAATCAAACTTTCATTTGAAAAATTCAATTTAAATTTGGTATTTGATTCATGCATTTGACAAAGTCAAGTGTTTACTTGCCTTTCATAAACCAATTTAGGTACATGTTAATATGCATTTGCATGTCATTTTACGCTAGTTTCCGTTTAATCACCCCATTAGGAACCCTAAAGAGTGTCTCGATGTGTTGCTAGATTTTCTTCCATACCCAACGGCGGAAGAAATATATCCCTTGTGGCAAACCAAATCATGACATTTTATGTTTTTATATAAATCATATTTTCCAAAACATTTTCAAAAGAAACCTTCTAAGATGGCCTTGGAGACTTAACATAGGTTCTTGCATGAGCTCAAGTTCCCTTCCGGCCTATATAAAAAAATTTGAAGAATCTTTCCTTGTTTTCCATATTTATGAAGACGTATGCATATATACATGTTATATACGTATGCGTGCACATGAATATCTTTCTTTGTTGATGATTTATCATACTTTTACAAACTCTCGTATATGTATATATGAATATATATACATGTATTCCATTTCAAATCTCTCTCTCTTTTTCTAAAATGATATTCTCTTCTCTATTTGATTTAAGCTTCATTTTTTACATGCTTTTATATATGTATGTACACATATATATGTACATATATATATATATACGTATATGAATACATATCTCTCTTTCTTTTAAATCTTTGATTTTATGATTTTCAAGATCTCTTTCTCTATACCTCTCTTGTGATGTAGTCTTTCATATTTTCCGTTCTTTCAATATCTTACCATTTAATATTTTAATTTTTCATTTGCCAACTTCATCAAGACCACAAACCAAGTAATGACCCAACATNTATAGAATCAAAAGGATGTTTAAGTTAAAATGAAATACATCAATGATGAACATAGCCCTTGGGTTGATTACCCCCGGTAAAGGCGTTGGGAAGGGTCGATCCTCGTAGCGACAGGCGAGTCCCTTTCTTTCCGATTTCAAAATAAAACCTCATTTTTCTGGAGCACTCCAAAACCAATGAAAATTTTGGGATGCAAACAGATGGCGACCGTGATGGGACCCGTCATCGTTTGGCTATGATTATAATTGATAGATTTCTAAAATCTTGAACATCTCTTATATTGCCGATGATAAAGCATGTCCCCATCTTTGGCCTTGACTTCATCGGCATTTCATTACATTGATTGATGATTATGTTTCTTCTCTTGCATATAAGACTAATTGAGGATGATCAATCATGTTCACCTAGATCTAAGATCAAATACAACACTCCTCAATTTAGGATTTATTTGAAAACAATATTTGCTCTTCTATTTATCTTAATCACTATCTTAGGCAACATTGCATTAGAGACAACTGATTTTCCATGATTTCTCATATTTCAAAATTTCAATACCTATATGTCCCGGTCATCATGTTGTCGGGGTTGGTCTTAGGTGGTAGCACAAGACTAAGCCTTACAACTAGACCACACATTGGGCGGGTAAACCTCATCGTTAGTACCATGAGTGGTAATTTATGGTATATCGACGGGTGACCAAGAAGAAGTGGATAAACCTTACCCTTAGTTGCCTAATGGAGAATTTTATGCTCATACTAAGCCTTTTGGCTAAGGTATATTGGCATATCTTATATGGAACAATTTGATCAAACCGAATTCAATTAGAGTCCTAAGCTCATTTTCAAATATATGCATGATAAAGGTGACTTTCAAAAATGTTGGATGTTTATCATTATATGATGAATACAAGTGTGTCTTCATACAATCTTTGATCAATTTAATAATCTTGCATCTCATTTTCTCATTTAAATCAATGTCTTTTTCAATCATTTCTATATAATCTTCAACATGATCACGCTATGAAATCATGTTTGGACCCTACTATCTACATGACATTGATTTTTCAAATGTTGTCATCCATTTTTCAAGAATCACTTCAAGATCTACATTTTCAATCTCTCGTTTCTTCATGGGTCCAAACCTCATATTCTTAAACATGATAACCAGTCATTGGCTCAATTACCATCTCTGCTTGACTTATGTCACACATTCCTTTTGCCCTCATTTTAGCCAAACGTTTGTTTCAAACTTCAATACTTAGGGGATATCTTTCCTCACATTTTACTTCTTCCATAATTTCATGGGATCATCAATTATTCTTTGGCAAATCTTTTTTTTAGAATTGCTTCAAAATCTATATCTTGTCAATCCCTTATTTGTCTAATCGCCTATTATCAAGTATGTGACCCATCTATTGGTTCAATTACTAACTTTATTTGGCTCGAGTCACACATAATTATTTTGGCCACAACATTCATATCTTTCTCCCTGATTTTATTGGGCTATCATTTATTCGAAATTGAATGTCAAATCTTTGCTTTACTCGAGTATACTCCATCTTCAATCATCTCACATGCGATTTCCATTTATTGGACCCATATGAGGCAAACATCATGTATTCGTTATACTCTACTGGAGGTCTAATCCACTCGAAGTTAATATTCTTCACATGTGATAAATTGCTCATAATTCTTTCTATTTTTCTACACTATCAACTTACTATCTTGCTATGAAAATCACTATTTACCAATCACATTTCTACAATAAAATTTCTTTCAAGCTTTGTCCCAATTTAGTGTCAAAATTCTTTTATATGCAAGCTCAGACACGTGATATTATCTTTCACCCTCTTATATCAATTTTTATGCATTTGAGGTAATTTCCATTATTTCTCTACCTCAATCTCAGTTTGTGATCAACACATGCTTGACTCGGACCATACATTCATTGTTTTCTCACTTATATTTAGCCCAATAATTTTTCAACTTCAATACATATGGAATGTATTTCTTTCCATTTTACTACTTCCATGATTTTATTGGGTCATCATTTATTCCAAGATTTTTGCTAATGCTCCGATATATTATATTTTCAATCGTTGAACATCTAATTTTTGACTCATTCATTCACCCTGGTTCAATCTATATCTTCTTGAGTGAAACCTCATATATTCACACTCTACTCGAGATTTAATCATTGCAAAACTAAGATTCTCTGTTTTGTTGCATTATCAACTTGATATCTCGCTATGAGAATTACCATCTACCGATCATATTCAAAATTTTCTCCTACAAGCTTTGTCTCAATCTCTTTACCTCAGAAACAAAACATAAATTCTTGTATACCAAAGTTTTTATATATGTCATTACCTTGCACCCTCATTTTCTTATTAATGGAAAATATATCAATTTCCTTTATATTATTTTGCTCATACCTTATTTGAGTGAGGCAATTTTCATTATTTTGTTTGCCTCAATCTCAATCCAAGACATCAGCCATTTATCTTCTACCCAGCATTATATTTTGAATCAGACCCTATCATGGCACATTGCTAGTACTGGGGCATTTTTTTTAATATTTTAAGACATTTCTAAATATTTTTGTGACAAATATTTTTCATAAAGAATCATCATTGTCCATAGAAAAGATATCATATCCCAATCAAATCAATTCAGCTATTAAGCTAAAGATTTGATCAAGCGCAATCCGATCGCTAGGCTCGGAGCTTTCTAAAGCTGGCTCAACCATGTCGCTAGACAAGGGAATTTTATGGAGCAAGCGCAACTTGGCCGTTTGGCTAGGAGCTTTTTCGAAGCAAGCTCAACCCAAACGTTAGTTTGGGGAATTTTAACAAATTCAAAATCCAGCCTTGGGTAAAAACAAAAATTTCACCAAAAGTCACTCGAAGTGATAAGAAGACTTCTTGTCACAACCAATGTTGGAGCGATAGGGTCTTATCATCCGTTTGAACAAAGGCATTCGAGGAGATGAGGGTTCTTTCCCGGCATTGCCATTTGTTATCGAGCAACCCATTCAGGAAATGGGTAAAACCTGAAATTATGGACAAAAGAGCAACCCACGCAGACAAGAGGTAAAACATGCATGCAAGCCAAAGCAACCCACGCAGGTAAGGGGTTAAACCTGCACTGCATGCTAAAGCAACCCACGCAGGTAAAGGGGTTAAACCTGTACTACAAGTCAACGCCACCCACACAGGTAAGGATATAAACTTGCGATGCAAGTCAAGGCAACCCATTTCAAGGGGGTTAAACCTGAATTCAATATTGGCAAACCCATGCAGGAAATGAGTTAAACCTGCAATATAAGCTCAAATAACCCATTCATGTAAGGGGTTAAACCTTAAATATCTCTTCCAACATGCTTTGTTTGAAAAATTTGTGGCGCTTATCTTTGTCACTAAGCACGGCCAGTGCCGACTTAGTAACAAAGAGGGACATCTGTTATCACCCCAAATTTTTCAAAAACAGGGCTATTAAAATTTTTGGTCTGTTATTTTTAAAATGAATTTTAAATCCAAGTTTAGATCCAAATCTAGCATTTCAAACTCAAAATCCAATTATCAAATCCGAATTAGATCCAAAATCAAGTTTGGATCCAAATTGGGAATCCCAAAGCTCTACCCTTTTGAATTCGAATTTCAAAATTTGGCTCCAAATCTCTTACCTCTTTAATTCAAATCTTGAATTTGAATTTCGAAATTTGGCTCCAAAGCTCATATCTCTTTAATTCGAAATTTGGCTCCAAAGCTCTTATCTCTTTAATTCAAATCTTAAATTCGAATTTTAAATTTTGGCTCCAAAGCTCTTCCCTCTTAAATTCAAATCTTGAATTCAAATTTTAAATTTTGGCTCCAAAATCTCTATAAATACCCCATAAGCTTCTCTCTTGAGGGGGGCCAACCATGGAGGAACCTCTTGTGCTTCCTCATTTTCCTTTGCTCTCTCTTTCCATTTTTCTCTTCTTCTCAGCAACAACTCTTCAAGGGAGCATCAAAGATCTCTTGGAGGCTTCATCTTCAACATCTTGGGAGCTTCATTCAAGGCAAATCCAAGATCATTCAAGAGATGACTCATTTCTAATATCAATCATATTCGAGGTGTGTAATCTTCTTCTATTTCTATTTTCATTTTCTCTTCTTTCCATGACATTTCCATTATTATTCATATCCGAGATATGAAAATCTCTATTTTCATTTCCTCTTTTTCTCTCTTCTTCCTTTCCCCATGGCCATATGAGATAGCCATCAATCTCTATTTTTAGAGTCAATAGGCTATGCTCGAGTGCACCGGGAGCATAAGAAGATGAGATGATCTTTCATTTTCATCATGCAATCTTTTCTTTTTCATATCTTCATTTTCCTCTTGTCATCTTTCCATGGCCATGCAAGATAGCTCAAATGATCCGGAATCAAGAGCTACTCTTGAGTGCACCGAGAGTATGAGCAAGATGGAACAAAATACATATCTTCATTTATCTCAAAAAATATACTTGATATATTGTCTTCATTCATCATTCATGCTTGAAATGATGCTCATGCATGATATTCTAATCTTCTATTTATATGACCCAATGCATGATGAGAGTGAGTGTTTGGGATTGAGATTTTTTCTTGTGATTTTTGAGGTTGGGACTTGTCCAACCTGAGAAAAACCTTCACGAAATATGTACATGTTAATATGCATTTGCATGTCATTTTACGTTAGTTTCCTTTTAATCACCCCATTAGGAACCCTAAAGAGTGTTTCGATGTGTTGCTATATTTTCTTCCATACCCAACGGTGGAAGAAATATATCCCTTGTGGCAAACCAAATCATGATATTTTATGTTTTTATATAAATCATATTTTCCAAAACATTTTCAAAAGAAACCTTCTAAGATGACCTTGGAGACTTAACTTAGGTTCTTCCATGAGCCCAAGTTCCCTTCCGGCCTATATAAAAAAATTTGAAGTCGGCTATTTACAAATCATTCCTTGTTTTCCATATTTATGAAGACGTATGCGTATATACATGTTAAATACGTATGTGTGCACATGAATATCTTTCTTTGTCATTCTTTGTTGATGATTTATCATACTTTTACAAACTCTCGTATATGTATATATGAAAATATATATATATATGTATTCCATTTCAAATCTCTCTCTCTTTTTCTAAAATGATATTCTCTTCTCTATTTGATTTAAGCTTCATTTTTTACATGCTTTTATATATGTATGTACACATATATATGTACATATATATATACGTATATGAATACATATCTCTCTTTCTTTTAAATCTTTGATTTTATGATTTTCAAGATCTCTTTCTCTATACCTCTCTTGTGATGTAGTCTTTCATATTTTCCGTTCTTTCAATATCTTACCATTTAATATTTTAATTTTTCATTTGCCAACTTCATCAAGACCACAAACCAAGTAATGACCCAACATNTATAGAATCAAAAGGATGTTTAAGTTAAAATGAAATACATCAATGATGAACATAGCCCTTGGGTTGATTACCCCCGGTAAAGGCGTTGGGAAGGGTCGATCCTCGTAGCGACAGGCGAGTCCCTTTCTTTCCGATTTCAAAATAAAACCTCATTTTTCTGGAGCACTCCAAAACCAATGAAAATTTTGGGATGCAAACAACCGCAGAAGGGCAAAATTGTCCAAATTGATCAATTTCGACCAATTGACCAAAGTCAAAACTCATTTACGAGTAGTTTGACTTTGTTTGAGGTAATTTGATAAATTTGGGTCAAGAAAGCTCTTAATTGAGCTAAATTGTAGTTTGACTGAGTTTAGTCAAAGTGGGTTTGGTTCGGTCAAAGTCTATTTTCGTCCATTAATTGGACCATGAGACAGACTTTCGTTTGACTGTGCTGAGTCCATGCTTACCGAACCTAGCTGGAATTGGCACCACATTTGGGTGCACCCGGGTCAATCCTACCTGGATTAAGTAGGTTAGGTGAGTTTGACCAGCCTAGTAATTGCTCAATGGAAATTATTTTCCTTTAAATATGACCTGGTTAAAGGAGAGAGAGAGACATAAATGTCTCTCTTTTCCTAGGTTTCTCCTTTATTTCTTCTTGAAAGTGACTTTTCTTCAATTAATTTGAGAGAAATTATTTATTTATTTATTTATTTTTAAATGGAGGGGGGCGTGGCCCCTGGGGGGCTCTTGACCACACGGGCTATGTGGGCCCACACATGGGTCCCACGTAGCATTCTAGACTCAATTCTTGGATCTAAGTCAGAATTTGAATTTTGTAATTGGATTTGGATTTCAAATGACATTTGTAAATGAATTTGGACTCGCAATCCTGCATTGGGATTCGTGTCACAGTTTAAATTCATTATTCGAATCCAAATTGTGTTTAGGTTCAAAATTGGCTTTGAAATTGCAATTTTCACAATTCTGTTATGAAATTTTCTCATTGCTTCAATTTTGATGTGGAAAAATTTGGGGTGTTAACAGGCATGTGAGACAACAATGGCGGGCCCATCTATAGCAAACCCTCGTCATAATGGGGTTAGGTATCTTCCCTTCGACATAGTCAATCAGCCCCAGGAAGTGTTCCCTATTGGTGGCAAAAGCCAGAAACTCGTTCACCTTCTTCGCGGCACATCCCAACGGCTTGCTCTTAAGGTCCTCAATGGAGGCCTCCCCAAACGGGTTCGAGATAACATTGCCAAAGTATCCGAACAGTGCCGATCTCGGGCCCTCACTCAGGCGAGACCGGCCGTCGACGACGATGCCCAATCGACAGCTGCTCTCCGCATCACCACTGGCATTGGCCATCAACTTCCATAGAACTGCGCAAAATGCCTCCAGCTTGGTTCTCCTAGTCCCATTTGTGGAAGAAGGATCTTGGAGTTGGTTTAGGGCACCCACGCAAGATGATAGATCCGGCTGAAGAATCGATAGGACGAAGTACTATCGTGCTTGGGGGGCGGGCTCAGGGACGCGATGGCACGTACATGTTGTCTAGAGACTTGTCATAGGACCCGGGACAGCATGGGCTGAGGAGAGAGCAACGGCAGTTGGGGACGAGAGTGAGGCAGTTGGTGCGGGAGACCTCAGCCCATGTGGCCATGAACATGCCGAACGTGTAGGCATCACCGATCCGGTGGTTCGAAGTGCAAGCAACAACGATGCCTTTGCACATGAGCTTGGTGACCTGCTCCAAGCAAGATGCTCAACCATCAAGTGTGACATGCAACAAGAGGTGCCAAAAAATGTTAAATTCCATACAGCAACGTGCATAAGAAATTCATTTTGAGACATTTTAGTAATAAAGATTAATTTTTTATAAAATGTAAGAAAATTTCAACAAATGGTCACTAGTTATACAATTTTACAGTTTTAAGGGGCACTTATATATAAATTCAATAAGCAGCCATGAAATTTCAATATTAAAATAACCATTTTCTCCCTGTGTGGGCAATTGCCCCTGAATGCAGCCGGTTACAAGTCGTGCAAGCATTCCACGTGAGGGGTTGAATGCTTGGGCTACAAACGCACCAAAGTGTTCAACGGGTGTCTCAAATAACTATAACATGTCTGATAAAAGGTCAAAGAAAAAGTACAAAGCTCCTTTGTAAGGACAAAGCCAAAGAAAAAAAATAAGAGATTTTTTCAAGACATAAAATGTCCCTCAAATATATGATGATTTTTTTAGGTTAAGAGACATCAACACTCTTATCAACAATGAGATGCTATCATTTCGATAGACCGGGATACCTGCCCTATTGGTCTACTATTATTGATTCCGAGAGAACTAAGTTTTCTCAATATGATTAACATAACTACACTTATACACAATTGGTCACGATAAATGTGCCATTAGCTTTATAAAAATCAAAGATGCTTGGAATGAGGACAGAATAATTAAGCTGACAAAATATTGGTCTTTTTTGTTGGAGAGATTTGCACAAGCACTTATGGAAGAGCTGATGACTCATTTAAGTTTGGCACGGACTATTTTGAGAAGGATGAGTTCTCAATATTATAAAAGAAAATGCGAAAAGAATCTAACCAAGTATAAATCACTCCACTAAGTGCTTGAACAGATGCATGTAAACAACCCAGTCTCCATTCCCTAGGGAGCTTGGCTGCAGCAGCACAAATCTGGCATCCCCTCCCCAAGGGAAGTGCCCGAACATGAAGAAAGGAAGGCCCCAACAAAAGTCCATCTTAGAGGGATCAAAGACTCTTGCATGTGAGACCACAATGGTCGGCCCATCCTCGACCCCTCTATAGTAAATCCTCGTCATCATGGGGTTAGGCCTCCGGCCTTCGACATAGTCAATCAGCCCTTGGAAGTGTTCCCTGTTGGTGGCACAACCCAAAAGCTTGTTCACCTTCTTCGCAGCCCATCCCAGCGGCTTGCTCTTAAGGTCCTCGGCAGTGGTCTCCCCAAATGGGATCGAGACAACATTGCCAAAGTATCCGTAGAGTGCCGATCTTGGGCCTTCGCTCAGGCGAGAGCGGCCGTCAACGACGATGCCCAATCGACAGCTGCTCTCCGCATCACCATTGGCATTGGCAATCAGCTTCCATAGAAATCCGCTGAATGCCTCCAGCTTGGTTCTCGTAGTCCCATCTGTGGAAGAAAGATCTTGGAGTTGATTCAGGGCGCTTCCACTCAGATGATAGATCCGGCTGATGAATTGATCGGACGAAGTACTATCGTGCTTGGGCAGCAGGCTCAGGGACGCGAGAGGTACGTACATGTTGTCTAGGGACTTGTCGTAGGAACCAGGATGTCGTGGGCTGAGGAGAGAGCGACGGAAGTTGGGGATGAGAGTAAGGGAGTTGGTCCGGGAGACCTCAGCCCATGCGGCCATGAACATGCCGATGGAGTAGCCATCACCGATCCGGTGGTCCGAAGTGCAAGCAACAATGATGCCTTCGCACATGAGCTTGGTGACCTGCTCCAAGCAAGAGGCTCAACCATCAAGTGTGGGATGCGACAAGGGGTGCTAAAAAAAATTGTTAAATTCCATACAGCAACATGCAAGAAAATCTAGGAAATTTATTTTGAGACATTTTAGAAATAAAGATTATCTTTTCATCAAATCAAGAACAAAACAAATCAAAAAAACTGCATTTGATAGCCAAGGATCTTGACCTCAGGTCTTATTTGACATGAAAACGGTGGATTTCAGGTCCCTGTATGGGTGTTTGGAAACACTAACACTTTAAAAAGTGTTTCAAAAATCTCCGGCCTTTTGTGTAGATGCATGGCACAGTATATATTCCCAATCATTGAAATATGTTGTGCTTTCATCAAGTCATGGGGAGAAAAGTATGTTATGCTTTCATCCCTGCTGTGCCAGACGACTAGCCCCTGGCATCATCGGACGATTATCTCAACCTCTCTGCCTTCTCTTGATCATGAACAGAAGGCCAGAACCATGTTCCCCGGCCATAGTCGTAATGGGCCTGGGGCCCTCTTTTTTGGGGACCGTATACCCATACAAGGTATAGAAGCCCTGTTTTATGGCCAGAAAGCACCCGATCCCCTCTTTTTCGTCAATAACAATGCCCGATTTTCCAAGGAGAAAATATGCTAAAAATGTGTCATTTTCTTGTGAGCAAGATACACATTACAATGAGGGTGATGCAATGAAAGAGAGATGTCATCAGATATGCCAGAAACCTTCATCGGAGAGAGAGACAGAGAGAGAATCTACGTAATGATTTTTTGTGTTAGATACCTTAATTGAGGCAGCCAACGATACTGAGAAACTTAAGCATGGTTTTGATATTTGTTCTTCAATTGATCAACCATATATATTCATAAATATAAAGAAACACATGCACTCTATTCATCACTACGACGAGCACTTTTTGTGAGGTTTCCTGGTATCTACATAAAGTTTTGGTGATATACAATCGTACGCCTGAGTTTTTTCATATTGTTAAAGACAATCCAACATAACATCTGAAAGAATTTAATGGTTAACATATATAATATGTTCACGAAATTAATTAATTATAGAGAAAAAGCTTAAACTTTTTGTTATGACGTTATTTGAAAAATCCAAGCGAGTTTTCTTGAAAAATCGATCAAGCTAGGCAATTAAACGAGGACAGAGAAGCTGGATCGGTTAGCGCTGGTTCAAAAAAATGACCAGGGAAAGCTTACAACAAAAGAGAAACAAGGACTGTTTATAGAGTAGTCAAATTTCATTAAAGGGGGTTTGAGGCAACTTAGGATTTTAGAACCTTGAATTTATGATCGGACCAACTTCCTTTGATCCTAAATCCGACCCTTTTTTTTTTTGACAAAATGAGAGTTTTAACTGTTGATTTTACATAATTAAGATAAACAAAAAATTTTATTATGTGTCTTTTGCGACATTAGAAAAAACACCCTGCATAAAATCCGCATCCGACCTGTAGATTTTAAATTTGAAGTAAACAAACTCCCCTTACTTTAGCATGCTTACCAATCTTTGCATACGGACAAGCCATGAAAAAGTTTGATAGATATAGTACGTTTTTAGAAAGTTGAAGCATCAAATTTCATGCTTATGTTTATAAAGAAATGATCTCACCTTATTGATTACGACAACGTGTTCTTTTTAAAAAGAAAAGTTCACCAAATGTTATAAACAAAAATATAGAAACAGATTATGCACACATTTCTGCATTAAAAATTTAGGGATAATAGTGTATAATAAAGAAAATACCCATGACTAAGTTAAAATTAAGTCTATTTACCCGGAAAAAAATTTCTGAAAAAGTTAACTGTCTACAAAGTATATTACATTATAAAAATTTCCTAAAATAGTTCAAACCCCTTCCTCCCTGAAACCAAGTTATGTATGCTGCTCTGTATATATAACAACCGAACGTCAAATATGGACTCTATTATCAATATGCATATTTAATTTTATGCTCAAATATTGCATATACATATACATGAGATAACAAATATGTACGAAATAACGAGTAAGGTTGAGATAATGTATATGAGACAATAAAAGATTTATGAGATAACACTAAACATAAATATGAAATTAAGTTATTAAAATAACAAAAGATTTATGATATAACAGACATATGTATGAGTTAAAACTAAACATAAGTAAGAGATAATGTTTATGAAACAGTAAAATATTTATGAGATAATAGATAATTCCTTCTATGCATATTTGTTGCATGTACTCCAACTGCACACAACTCAATCTATAAGAAAACCGTTCATATATGTCATTTTTAAAAAATCTTGGAGACAAAAATATGAAGTTTTTTTTTCTTGAAAAAACTTGAAAATATAAATTGGTCTCATAAAGCATTAATTACAATAATAAATGACAACACAAAATAAAAAATAAAAAAAATTCTTTTCCATAGAACTTATGAATAGGAAAAGGATGGCCGGCTGTAAAGATTGTGGTGCCATATAGAAAGAGAATCCCAGCTTTTATTTTGAGAAATTCTTGTGCAAGGGGCTTTTATATATATATATATTCTCCAGAAGCGAACCATAGATTGCACCAGAAAAACTAGTGAGACCAAAGTTTCTGAATTCAAGAACAATTTTTCGACGTTCTCGTGAAAAAATACGAAAAGAAAATAGTTACTTCATTAATCTTTAAAGCACAAATCATGAAATTTCTGTTAAAAGGAGAGATGAGATCTGGTTGATGTGAATGATAAGAGCTCCACCTGAACACTGAGAACTCCTCGTCCCTTCGGTGGTACAAGCTTTCCCTGCACGGTCGTGTCGGGATCATGGAGCTTGAGACCACTGATCTCTATGTCTGCATGAGCTTCAATGAACTCGACTCACCGCTGGAGTTGGCGACCATCTCACCTGCAAGTGGGTAGTAGTGGACTAGGACCTTAGCAAGAGACTTCTTGAGAATTTCAACTGCTGAGCCAAAGGAAAGGTCAGATTTGCTGCTGGGCTTCCTGTAGATGGAGTAAATGCTACAGTCTATGGGAGGAAGCAGCAGGTCAAGGTTGGAGAGAGGCAGCCAGATCTCTGGAAACGGCAGCTCTGCAGTGACCAGTGTTGGGATTTTCTCCCCATCACGCATACACAAAAACAAAACGTATATGCCCTAAAACAGGATCATGCTAATGCTAAATCATTGAATTAAGCAAAACTTGAACTGAAGCGGAAGCGTACCTGAATCCATCTGAACTGTTGCACGGGACGGTAGATCGCGGTAGGATCTTCCAGAGTACGTGCGGCGCGCTTGAGGTCTCTCTCAGATGGGGAAGAGGAAAACCCTAGAAACCAACGTTTCAGGCAACCATTGCACGACCCCGAGGACCACTACCATTTTATAATGAGGACAATTACGGATTCCACCTATCAAAGAGTCCGTAATTGCGTACTGGTATCTATACATTTCAAAATTACCCATACCATCTAAAATGACGTAATATCCCAAAACGCAATCACTTAAGCGGATATTTACTTTAAGATAGCCATAATGTCTGAAATTCCTCATAGACATATGTCGGCCCACCAAATGATCTTACAATCTCCCACTTGGGCCAAATATGTCTTTATACATTCAGACATTACACAAAACCTTAGGAGCTCATAATTGCTATCTTATTAAACGTNCAAATGTTAACATAATCAATGACATAGATCTGATATGGATGTATAGCATGAGAATTACATGTAATGTGATTACAACATGCCTATTCTCAACTGGTCCAACATTAAAACCTTATGGAGATCAAAACATAACCACATAAACACAGAATGGAACCAAAGAACTTTAAACTTTATTCTGCAGAAAACTGAATATGTGTCCATACATAAGAGCAAACAAAATACAAACTCCCACTAAACGTGCACATCATCCAAGGATAACACCCCATATGAACAACATGTTCGTGAAAGACCTTATGTGTCAAACCCTTGGTAAGCGGATCCGCAATCATGGAGTTTGTCCCAATATGCTCTAAAGACACTTGACCATTCTGTATCCTCTCTTTAACAGCCAAAACTTAATGTCGATGTGCTTCGACTTTGACAAACGGCTGTTATTAGAGTATATGACTGCTGAATTATTGTCACACAACAACCATAGTGGTATTTCTATACCACTCACAATTCGCAGCCCCGTGACAAAATTCTGCAATCATAAAACCTAATTGGATGCCTCACAACATACTATGCTACTTTCTTGGCATCCAGCAAAGTCAGAATTTGAATACCCAATTATCTCCCACTGGTCTGACTTCCTGTATGTGAGCATAAAATCTTATGTTTTTTGTAAGTATCTAAATACTCTTTTGGCTGCTTTCAAATGATCCATACCCGGATCATTAAAGTATCTGCCTAACAATACAACGATAAATGCAATATCCAGACGAGTACAAACCTGAGCATACATGAGAATTCCCACAACAGACGAATAAGGAATCCTTTCCATTTCCTTAGATTCGATTTCACTTTTGGGGCACTGTTTGAGACTAAACTTGTCTCCTTTAGCAACTGGAGTATCTCCTGGTTTACAACTTTTCATGTCATATCGCTGAAGCACCTTATCAATATAGGCCTTTTGTGATAATCCAAGAATACCCCGAGAACGATCTCGAAATATTTGGATCCCCAATACAAAATATGCACAACCAAGATCCTTCATGTCAAACTTTGTTAACGAAATTTCTTAGTTTCATGCAATATGCCCACATCATTACTTGTCAGCAATATATCAAAGACATATAAACCAGAAAGATAAATTTACGCCCACTGAACTTTTGGTATACGCATTCATCAACCATATTAGTTTCAAAGCCAAATGAAACTACAACTTGATGAAATTTGTAATACCACTGTAGGGAAGCTTGCTTTAGCCCATACATGGATTTCTTGAGTTTGCAGACCATTTTCTTTGCATCACCTGAAACAAAGTTTTCTGGTTGCACCATATATATCGTTTCATCAATGTCTCCATTTAGAAACGCTGTCTTAACATCCATCTAATGCAGCTCTAAGTCAAAATTAGCTACAAGTGCCATTATAGTCCTGAAAGAGTCTTTCAACGAAACTGGAGAGAAAGTCTCTGTATAATCAATGCCTTCCTTTTGAGTAAAGCTCTTTGCAACAAGACGTGCCTTATACCTTTCGATGTTACCTAATGAATCCCTCTTGGTTTTAAAAAAAACCAATGGGTTTCACACCTTCAGGCAAGGGAACAACTTCTCATACGTTATTATCCATCATGGACTTTATTTCCTCATCCATGGCATCTATCCACTCAAGAGATTTAGAACTTTTTATTGCTTGCTGGAGGTTGACAGGATCATCCTCTATTAAGCCCATATCAACATCATGTTCTTGGAAATAGACAAAATCATTTGAAATTGTATTTCTCCTCTCTCTAGTAGATCTCCTCAGTGGCACTTCTACTTGATTTTCTTGAGGTTGTTGAGTTTGTTTTCCAGTATGGAGATCGACATCATTGCCTTCTTCTGAATAGAGTGGACTCAGGTCTCTCTTCAAAGGCAATTCTCCTAACCTGATCACCTCCCCAAACTCAATATCCTCAAAGAAATGGGCATTTCCCATTTCAAAGAAAGACTTACTGGATAATTCCTTTTGACATAAGCCTTTTTATTCTCTTTTCAGAGATATATCCTAATCGCCTATGCCATAGCATAACAGAATTCTCATTGGCTAATTTTCTTTCAGTACCACTAGACATAACATGCAAAGTTTCATGATATGAAGCGACCGTATCAAGCAAATAGAGGTTATCGCTACTTGACAAAGAACCAGCGACAATTAAATTTGAATGCAGAAACAACTTAAATCTACTTCATCCAAATGAACAATAATAACCAAATTTGTCCAACAAGGAAATAGAAACCAAATTCCGTCTAAAAAACGGTACCACATGAGTTTCTGTCAAATTCAAATAACAACCAGTCTTTAACAATAACCGAAAATTTGCTATGGCTTCAACTTTCGCCTTCTTGCCATCGCCCACATAGATGAATCTTTCAGCATCATT
This sequence comes from Nymphaea thermarum, assembly GCA_011799765.1. Lineage (NCBI taxonomy): Eukaryota > Viridiplantae > Streptophyta > Magnoliopsida > Nymphaeales > Nymphaeaceae > Nymphaea > Nymphaea thermarum. The sequence goes on along the minus strand of JAANDH010000236.1, from coordinate 174,381 downwards.
TGACGTTTGACAATTTAGGCAGCGTTGCATAGACACTATGTGAGTAGTAACACCAAATCTACCCACGAAGTGTTTCTGGGTACTGAAGTTAAATTAACCTCAAAACAAACCAAAATGAGAAATTTACCCTTCATTTCACGCCATGCGTGATAGTTAGTACAATTCTCCTTCATATGACCTTCACCCTTACAAAAGAAGCAGCCTAATTGGCTTTCCTTATGTTTCTTCTGTTTCTAAATGGATGACTGGTCCTTAATAGTCTTTCTTTTCTTACTTGAAAAATCGAATCATTTAACTCAGGAATAATACTCAAAATTTGCAAATATCATATAAGCAGAACTCACTATACAAAGAACAAACCAAAGCATGCTCACAATCAATACATGTACAAAGATGAAATAACAAATATAAATGAATTTAATACAATGGCCCAAAACTCATCACAAGGTACCGGTGCAACGCTAATATCCAATCTTTGGATTGAAATATTAACTGCAAGTGGTATTTTTGGTCAACAATGAATATAGATAATTAACCCTGTCAAACAACGAGCCTATCTTTGGATTGACTCGCTATTTACATGGAAACCTAAAAAATTATCACATATTCATTGTCCTGTATACTTAAACCTGACAAAGCAACATTCCTCCTTTGGGTTGATCATTGCCTGCATGGATTAAGTATACTATCATCCATTGTTCAAAACAGGCAAATTCGTACAATAGAGGTCACTTTGGCGACATATAAGTACAAACTTACTCATTTCAAACAACAGACATGGCCAAAGATCAAATTCAAAATCCAAACAATCATCTAAAGTACACCCACAAATTTAAAACATGCAAAACATGATACATGAATTAAAATTTATCTACAAAATTTGTCATTCATTGAATCTAAAACCAAATGATTCAATGATGTGACACATACAAAATTGTCTTACATGAATCCAAAACCTGATGCATAAACCAAATTACATACAAATTTGTCCTACATTAAATCCAAAACCAAACCCTGCCGTCGCCTTCCTCTATTTCCCCTTTCTTCTATCGCCTGCAACTTGCAACGCCCGACGCAAGGGAGCGACCTGTGTCGTTGGGTGGTCGCCGGCGGGCGCCGCCTGAACGGCCAGAAGCCACCCGTCGCCCATCCGGCGACCAACGCCTGATCCGGCTGTCCCCTTCCTTATGCGTCGTCTCTGTGCAGCGGAAGCCCGACGGCTTTCGTTGCTCGCCAAAATTTTTTTTTTTTTTTTTTTTTTGAAAAACGTTGCAGTCGATGAAACAAATGGAAAACATCCGAATGGGAAGAACGACGCACAAAATCAAAACTCAACGATTCAACAACGAGCATAGGCTCTGATACCAATTGTTGGGATTTTCTCCCCATCACGCATACACAAAAACAAAACGTATATGCCCTAAAACAGGATCATGCTCATGCTAAATCATTGAATTAAACAAAACATGAACTGAAGCGGAAGCGTACCTGAATCCATCTGAATTGTTGCACGGGACGGTAGATCGCGGTAGGATCTTCCAGAGTACGTGCGGCGCGCTTGAGGTCTCTCTCAGATGGGGAAGAGGAAAACCCTAGAAACCAACGTTTCAGGCAACCATTGCACGACCCCGGGGACCACTACCATTTTATAATGAGGACAATTACGGATTCCACCCATCAAAGAGTCTGTAATTGCGTACTGGTATCTATACATTTCAAAATTACCCCATATCATCTAAAATGACGTAATATCCCAAAACGCAATCACTTAAGCGGATATTTACTTTAAGATAGCCATAATGTCTGAAATTCCTCATACACATATGCCGGCCCACCAAATGATCTTACAACCAGCTCTCTGCTCTTGACATGGACTGAGAAGTAAGCAGTGCTTGATTCATACAGCAGGGAGCCCTTGGTGGCCATTGCCGGATCAAGTGGGAAGAGTGACGCTAGGAAAGAGATAAAAGATGTGGACGAGAGATTGTGCTTTGAGGAGAATTTATAGCAGTTCCAGTATTTCACGGCAGAGCTGAAAAGTTTTAGTTGGAGACGCCCAAGTATCGGGATAAAACGGACAAAACAGTTTTTCAAAAAATTTTAGCACGAGGACGCGGGCAGGTAAAAGAAATTAATTTGTCTCATCATAACAGATTCGAAGAAAACTTTCGGAGCTAATATACGTAGTACTCAATGGTATCCCAAACGTAGAAAATATGGACTAAGAAGTCAACCTCTCTAAAACCAAGATAAAGCCAAGATAAAGAAGGAAAAATTTTAACCTCAACTGTTATCACCTATATGTACCTCTGTGGTCTAATTAGGGCGGGGTTTGAGTTGTTAGACAAGAATTCACATGGATGGTGGGATTTGAATCAACCAGCTAGTTTGTTACTTCTACTTGCTATTGGTCGTATGACAGACACCAATCAGGGGTGGAACTAGAAATTTTTGTTCATGGACCCTTAAATGTATAAATAACAAATTTTTCAATTAGTTCTGAGGCAGTGACTGGGGCTTATGAGGCAGATCCATATAATTGAACACAAATTTACCTATATCTATTCTTTAAAACCGTGCCTACACCTACCTCTCCAGCATCAACAATAGCACATCGTGCAATAATGTTGGCCAGACCTGTCCAGCATCAACAATAGCACATCGTGCAATAATGTTGGCCAGATTGATGCTTATCGTGTCGGGCCTTCATAGTTGAAGGTCTGATCGAATACAAAGTAGAGATAACAGCACAATTCTCTTTCACACTTCAAAATATCGATGTTTCACCTTAGCGACATTGACGATCGGCACCAAAATGGAACTTGCACCATTGATTTCCTTTACCGGGCAGCGATAAACGAGGTGCATATTTACCAGACTATGTCTAAGTGATGGATTTGCTTGTACTTTGACGTTACTAACAAGAAATATGATGCCTCCATGAAGGACACAAATATTAATTGAAAAGATAATGCCGCCAGTCACAGGTCGTTCCGGCATTCCACGCGAGGGGTTGAATGCTTGGGAAGATCGAGTTGCATGCACATGTACCCAACAAATATACACCCCTAATAAAAAGAGAAAGAAAAAGAAGGTTTGGGCATTTTAGAAAATTTTTATCTTGAGCTGTAGTTTTTGGTGTTTTTATTTCCTTATAATCTCATTTTATCCTTTTCAAGACCTTCATTTTTCACTTTTGCAAATACCAACGCACCAAAGTGTTTCTTATCAAATAACCAGAACATGGAAAATAAAAAGTTAAAGTAAGAAGCCTTTCAAAAGGACAAAAATGAAGGAAAAAAAAAAAACAATTTTGGAAGGACTAAAATGCATCCCCAGACTAAAATGCATCCCCAACAGACAACCCTAATTAGAAGGTTGAGTGACTCTAAATTGCCATAGTCATTATTCACTCTCTCTCTCTCTCTCTCTCTCTCTCTCTCTATATATATATATATATATATATATATATATATATATATATATATATATATATATATATATATATATATATATATATATATATATATATATATATATATATATATAGAATGACTCTAAATTGCCATAGTCATTATTCACTATATATATATATATATATATAACACCACATGATATAAGGTCCAACAAAAATCTTTTGTCAACCTATTGATCAACTCCAAATCTTGCATATTAAATGCCCCTCAAGTATATGGTGATTGCCCCTTAGCATAATATGTCTAGCTCTGCCACAAGTACCCGCTCCTCGATTAAGTCGCTAGCAGTATGAGGCAGCCACCTCCTCATGAGATACTATCCGGCGATCGATTGTTTTCTTCAGTGAGAGAAGCATTTTTTTACTTTGTCCATTCGAGTGCTAAATATATTGCCATGACGTCAAATGCTGATCAGGTGATTTTGTTAGGTTAGGAGACATCATCACTCTTATCATCAATGAGATGCCGTCACTAATCAAATGGAGTGCCACACTTTGCTTGACCTCATCTTTGAAAACATATATTGTCTAGTTAATGGAACTCTCAGTTCATAATAGACCTGGATACCTGCGCATTAGTCTACTATTATTGATTTCGAGAGAACTAAGTTTTATCAATATGACTAATATAACTGCACTTATATACAAGTGGACACGATATGTGTGCCTTAGCTTTATAAAAAGTAAAGATGCCTGGGATGAGGACAGAATAATTTAGTTTACAAAAGATTGGTCTTTTTTATTGGGGAGCTTTAAACAATGAGGCAGTTATGGCAGAGCTGATGAACGAAGCCCTACTTCATTGATCTTAACGAGTCAAATTAGATTAAATATCGATAGTTCACCATTGACGCAAGTTAATCTTTGATGGCACAGATATTTTCCCTTGTGCAGTAGGACTTTTCAAGCTTGCTTTAGATCTAGCCTTTTGTCCGAAGCAAGCTAGACTCGACCATGTCCATCGGTTTGGCTTAAGCATGGTCTATTCTAGTCCTAACTAAGTTTGAAAACAAGGTAATCTTTTCACTGACTTTTGTTGTAGTCGCTACAAATATTCAATTATGAGAGTTAGTTATAGAAATTGAAAGTTGTGCCACCTATTTGAACATTAGGCGTTTTGGAGAAGATGTCATGAACACCACTTTTGAAACAAGTTCCAGTCTTGTTAAGGTCAGAGCTGGCATGATGTCCATGTGGATGTCGCTACTTTTCAATGGATGGTTTGTTTCATAAAGATTACCGCTAAACGATGATGGTGCGACTCCACTTGTGGAAGATGTGGTTGGCTTTTAAAGGTCATTGAATTTTAAGTTCTAGGGCCGCCCATGATGGAATAGAGTCCTTTATCCTATAAAGGGAGTGGTTTTCACTTCTAAACCCAATGAATGTTTGACACCTCCATTGCATGCATGGTGAAAGAGATGGGTGGCAGGGTGGGCAAGCTTGGGCACCGAGCCGGGTACCCAACCGGTACTCGGTACCAGGCACGACTGAGGTGCGGGCCAAAAAATTTGGCATCAAGCCTGCCCAGGCTGGTCCGACTCAGCCAGACTCGGCCCGATTACTTACATTTAATATTGTTTTATTACATATATAAATATATTTAATAATATATATTTCATTATGATTAATTATATTTGTATGTTACTTTACATTAAACATAATTTTTCATGTTAATTGGGCTGAGCGGGCTTGGGTTTGGAGTTCGAGTAGTCGAGCCAGGCCTAGACTGCAGTTAATGTTTGGAGGCCGGTCCGGTGCCTAGACTGACCAGGTGAGAGTATGGCATATTTTATTTAGAGTAATGGCAATTAGATTGTTGTTTTTTCAATAACATCTCAATTTATTGCATCATTTCTCAATTAAGCTTTGTTTTCTGCAACAGCTCTTGATATTGGAGTCATCGACTTAATATGATTTTTCATATGGGGAGCATGGGGAGCATGTAGGAAAAAAACTCCTCTATAAGGGCAATGAAAAAGTTCAAAAAAGAACATTCTTGAAACTAAAATTGCCCTCCCATAGATATGTTCACAGATTAATTATTTTCTCTAGGGATAATAAGTATCTGATTGTTGTATCCATTAGGTAAATTAAATCATCAGGTGTTGGTGACAATCCCTTGTCACAAGGTCGAAAGTGTGGTGGTGTGGTGATTTTGTAAGGTTATGAGGCATTACAATGAGATAGCATCCCAAAAGTAGATGCAGGTTTTACTACATTTTTTTATCCTTCTTAAAAGCGTAATCCGATTAACGAAGCTTGTAGTTTTTAATGAACCTAAACTCGGGCTCATTGTCTGCTATTATTGGTTTAGAGAGGCCTAAGTTTCCTGAAACTGATTAATACAACCGCACTTGTCGACAATCAGTTTTGATAAGTATGTCACTAGCTTTATGAAAGTAAAGACGCTTGAAATGGAGGCATTTAGAAGAATAAGGCGACAAAAATATTGGTCTTTGTTGTTAATAAAATTTGCAAAATGAGGCAGTTAAGGTATAATTCACAACTTGTTTGAGCTTGACATGGACTGTTTTAAGTGGGAAATTGCTAATGAGATGAGTTAGATTAGATTAAATATCAATTGCCATTCTTGCAAGCCAATCATGATGAGCAAATTCCAATCTTGTAGGGTCAGAACAAGTGTGATGTACTCGAGGATGTCTCTGTCTTTATAATGCTTGATTGGTTTTAAAGGACCTTGGCTACACGATGATCGAAGATAGGAAGGGATTAGCTTTTTCTCTAGAACACATGGTTGCCTTCCAAGACAAAATTGGGTGGCTAGACTTTTGGAAGACATACTTGACTTTTAAACATCATGTTAAATCTTAAGTTTTAGGGTGCTCCATAATTTGCCCATTCAAACCCTCTGTTTTTCAAAATCTATCCAAAACACCTATTTCAACACTTGTGAAGGGTATTTCAAGGTTTTCAATGTTTTAGTCTATTTTTATGTGTCCTTTTAATTTTTCATGTACAAAAGTCAAGGCTACTGTCTGGTGGATTAGAAGTTTGTTATAGCAGCCAACTTTTACGCCCTGTTTGGTTGGAGGGAAAATAATGGAGGGAAAGGGAAGGGAAGGAAAGGAAAGGGAAGGGAATGGAATGGAATGGAAAGATGTGATTATAAAAGCTTGTTTGGATAAAAGGGAATGGAATGGAAAGTAAACAATACAATTTATAATAATACCCCCAATAGTCAAGAACCCGTAAAAAAATGTAGAGGGGTATTGTGAGCAGTCAACACTTTTGCACTTACTCATTTTCCTTTCCCTCCCAATCCGTCCGATTTGGGAAGGATTGGATTTACACTACACAATCATTTCATTTCATTTCCTTTCCTTTCCCTCCCCTCCCATCCAAACAGACTTTCTCTCTTTCTCTCCCTTTCCCTCCTTTCTAATTAACCAACCAAACACTGGAGGGATTGCTCAATCCCTCCTTTTCCCTCCCTTTCCTTTCAACCAAACAGGCCCTTAGTTACATAGTAAGCTTTTAGAGTGCTTTGGATTTTCTGGAATAAAATTCTAGTGAATTAGCGTTTTAGGTTTATATAGGTGATGTTCACCTATATATATCTTGTTTTCGTAGACATGTTGAATTGTTATTAAGTTCATTTTTGTACATTTTACGTTCTCTTGAAGCCCTGAAAGCAATTTAGCATACTTAGTGTGTGGTGGACCTTACTTGACTTGGTGCTTTAGGAAGACTAGCTAGGCCCACTACTTCACAAATTTAGGAATGGATTAAGCATATGGTGTGTTAGTTGCTTTTGTTTAAGCTATTGTTTGAAACTTTTATATGTTTTGTTGATAACTATGTTTGAATTATTTAAGCATATGGTGTGTTAGTTGCTTTTGTTTAAGCTATTGTTTGAAACTTTTATATGTTTTGTTGATAACTATGTTTGAATTATTTGATTTCGATCTCCCAAATCATATTCTTATTTATTGTCAATTGATTTACTACTATCATGGGAGTTGCAAAAGTACAATCATGTTTGCATCCCAAAATTTTCATTGGTTTTTTAGTGCTCCAGAAAAATGAGGTTTTTGTTTTGAAATAGGGAAGAAAGGGACTCGCCTGTCGGTACGAGGATCGACCGTTCCCGGCGCCTTTACCGGGGGTAATCAACCCAAGGTCTATGTTTATTATTGATGCATTTCATTTTAACTTAAACATCCTTTTAATTCTATATGCGGTGTAGAAATATTGAAAGTTTGATGTTTCAAACTTTTGAAAAGACTCTTGAAGAGTTGCTTAAAAATGTGAAATATTTTGAGGAAAAAGTGGAATTAGTAAATATCATTTGAAAAGATTGTAAAATCATTTTGAAATCATTTTAGTGTTCTCATAAGACTTTAAGTAGGTTTGAGATTTTGCTCTAATTCGGTTACCACTTAATTAGAGCTTCATCCCCTCTTGCTTAAGTTCTTTTGGAGATGTGTTTGTGATCATAAATGAAATAAAGTGGGTGAGAATGCATGGATGCATTTATCCTACATGATTGGAAGAATGTAAAACATTCCTACCACAACATTCATTTAAGATTTTTGTTTTTGTAAATATCATATACATGAAGGAAAAGTTTTTGAAAATGGATTGAGATTGTAGACCTATCCAGCATGAATCCAATATTGGATCATTACTTGGTTTGTGGTCTTGATGAAGTCGGCAAATGAAAAATTAAAATATTAAATGATAAGATATTGAAAGAATGAAAAAGATAAAAGACTACATCCCAAGAGAGATATAGAGAAAGAGAAAGAGATCTTGAAAATCTTAACATCATATGTTTTGAAAGAAAAATATACATATTTGAATACATATATGAAAGCTTATGAAAATAATGTTTAAATTAAGTAGAGAAGATATGATCATTTTAAAAAGAGAAAGAGAGATTTTAAAATAGAATATGCGTATATATATATATACATATATATATATTTATATATACGTATACGAGAGTTTGTAAAATGATATGTTAAATCATAAAAAGAGAATGACAAAAAAAGATATTTATGTGCACGCATACATATATAACATGTATATACACATACGTCTTTATGAATATGAGAATCAAGAAATGAATTAAAAATAACCGACTTCAATTTTTGATGTAGGCCGGAGGGAAACTTGGGCTCATGCAAGAACCTAAGTTAAGTCTTCAAGGCCGACTTAGAAGGTTTCTTTTAAAAATGTTTTGGAAAATATGATTTATATAAAAACATAAAATGTCATGATTTGGTTTGCCACAAGAGATATATTTCTTCCACCGTTGGGTATGGAAGAAAATCAAGCAATATAACGAGACACTCATTAGGGTTCCTAATGGGGTGATTAGGAAGGAAACTAACGCAAAATGTCATGCAAATGCATATTAACATGTACATATTCGTAAGGGTCTTCTCGGGTTTGACAAGCCCCAACCTCAAAAATCACAAGAAGAAATCTCAACCCCAAACACTCACTCTCATCATGCATTGGGTCATATAAATAGAAGATTAGAATATCATGCATGAGCATCATTTCAAGCATGAATGATGAATGAAGACAATATATCAAGTATATTTTTTGATATAAATGAAGATATGGATTTTGTTCCATCTTGCTCATACTCCCAGTGCACTCAAGAGTAGCTCTTGATTCTGGATCATTTGAGCTATCTTGCATGACCATGAGAAGATTGCAAGAGAAAAATGAAGATATGAAAAAGGAAAGATTGCATGATGAAAATGAAAGATGATCTCATCTTCTTATGCTCTCGGTGCACTCGAGCATAGCCTCTTGACTCTAAAAATAGAGATTGAGGGCTATCTTATATGGCCATGGGGAGAGGAAGAAGAGAAAAAGAGGAAGTGAAAATAGAGATTTTCATATATCGGATACGAATAATAATGGAAATGCCATGGAGAGAAGAGAAAATGAAAATAGAAATAGAGAAAGATTACATACCTCGAATGTGATTGATATTATAAATGAGCTCTCTCTTGAATGATCTTGGATTTGCCTTGAATGAAGCTCCCAAGATGTTGAAGATGAAGCCTCCAAGAGATCTTTGATACTCACTTGAAGAGTTGTTGTTTGAAGAAAATTTGCTCCAAGTTGGAGAAGAAGAGAGAAATGGAAAGAGAGAGCAAAGAAAAATTTGGAATTTAAAGTGAGAAGCACAAGAGGTTCCTCCATGGTTGGCCCCCCTTAAGAAAGAAGATTATGGGGTATTTATAGATATTTTGGAGCCAAAATTTAACATTCGAATTCAAGATTTAATTTTAAGAAGGAAGAGTTTTGGAGCCAAAATTTAAAATTCGAATTCATGATTTAAATTAAAGAGATAAGAGCTTTGGAGCCAAATTTCGAAATTCGAATTCAAAAGGGTAGAGCTTTGGGATTCCCAATTTGGATCTAAACTTGGATTTTGGATCTAATTCGGATTTGATAATTGGATTTTGAGTTTGAAATGCTAGATTTGGATATAAACTTTGATTTAAAATTCATTTTAAAAATAATAGACCCAAAATTTTAATAGCCCCGTTTTTTGAAAAATTTGGGGTGATAACAAATCAGTATATTACTCTAACTTGGTTTTTAATTGAAATACCTTTTCAAATGGGCTTCACTGCAAAATCACCTCAATATACTTATTAAAATCTCATAAAAAATCAAACCTATGATTCCCAATGGTGCTATAGACAAGGTGGGGGTGGAGTGTCTCGATTCCCTATGGTGTCAACTCTTTTTGCTGTAAAAAAAGAAAACACCTATATACAGGTTGAAGCATAGCGGTCTGTCATCCCAAGACACCAAAATCAGACTTAGACCCTAAAGGGATAGGAAAAGGAAGAAGGTTTCAACCTTCAATCGCATGGTGGGTTTAGCATCTTTCTCACCCAAAATAGGTGAGAATGAAGGATTTTAGTCTTCCAACTTGAGATCAGCGGTCCATCCCATATTCCGTTCTGGTGTTGATGTCTCAAAGATTGCAATATGCCTTGAGAATGTCATGGCGAGAGGTAAAATGTTAATCACACAACTGTAAGAACCCACATAGTGTCAAAAAGAGTGCTAGAGACACCTATGACTTGTAATACTTCTTTTTCTCCTTATGTAAACCTACAAAAACAATCAACATCAACAAGAATAAATATAAGAAAAGAAGTAAACATGATGGGATAAGGTGAAGAGACAAAAGATCCATTTGTAGGAATCCTCAGTTAAATGGTTGGAAGAAGACAACACCTATTGACACCCTTGCTATTATGTTGCGGAAGTAGATGAAAAGTTATAACTCCCCAAGCCTTGCAGGGCTTCCATGGCTGACTTTGCTTTGTCCAGTTACACATTTCCCCAGATTAAGAAAAAGTGCTAAAAAGGAATATTTATATGATGCCTCAAAAAGTTTCCAAAATTGATGAAATAGGTGCTATTGCCCCTTAAATTGGCAATTCGTTAATTTTCTTCGATTTCTCCAGTAGGATAATGAGTTTTGTAGGGATTTAAGTTTGAATCAGAGTTAGCATCCATTTAAGCCTATTTAGAATGGATATGGATTTAAATTTTTCTGCAAACTTGACCCATAATATTAAATAGTTATTTCTCTTATTACCATGTTTTCATTGCAATTTCAAACAAAGCTTCTTAACATCGAAAGCAATCAAAGCATGTGTTCTAATTCATAAAAATTATTAAGAAGTGTATGAATTATGATATATAATATGATGCATTGCATGCATCATTGTTTATTATAGAAAGTTTGGTATTTCATGTAAGCCTAGGCAATAGCCCGGGTACTCGATGGGTACCCCGTACTTGGCCCGATCAGGCCTAGGCCTCGGCCCGAAAAAATTGGCCTCTAATCTAAAATACTTAGGAACCATGAATTTATGATCGGACCCAACCTCATTTGATCTTAAATCTGATTTTTTTTTTTAGTGCAAAAAGACAAAACGAGAATTTGAACTGTTGATCTTACATAATTAAGATAAACCATAAATTTTACTATGTGTCTTTTGTGACATTAGCAAAAACACCTCGCTTAAAATCCACATCAGATTTGTAGATTTTAAATTTGAAGTAAACAAATGCCCCCTTCGGTTTACCAACCTTTGCTTAGCGACAACCCATGAAAAAAATTTAATAAATATAGTACCTTTTTAGAAGGTTGAAGCATCAAATTTCATGCTTATGTTTATAAAGAAATGGTCTCACCTTATTGATTACAACAACCTGTTCTTTTTGTAAAAATAAAAAGTTCACCAAATTTTATCAAAAAAATATAGAAACTGGTTATGCACACATTTGTGCATTAAAAATTTATGCATAAGAGTGTATAATAGTGAAAATACCCCCGACTAAGTTAAAAGTAAGCCTATTTGGCAGGGAAAAAAATTCTGAAAAAGTTAACAGTCTACAAAGTATATTTCTTTATAAAAATTTACTAAAATGCTTCAAACCCTTCCTCCCTAGAAGCAAGTTATGTACGCTGCTCTATATATATATAACGAGCGTACGTCGAATGTGGACTCTATTATCAATATGCATATTTATTTTTATACCCAAACATTACATAAACATATACATGAGATAACAAATATGTACGAAATAACGAATAAGTATGAGATAATGTGTATGAGAGAGTAAAAGATTTATGAGATAATGAACAGATGTATGAGATAACACTGAACATAAGTATGAGATAAAGTTAATAAAATAATAAAAGATTTATGAAATAATAGATGGATGTATGAGATAATGGTAAACATAATTATGAGATAATGCTTATCAAATGATAAAATATTTATGAGGTAATTAGATAACAGCATATATAACAAGCTTCTCTAATCCCCTCTCACTCATTTTTCCCTTCTGTGCATATTTGTTGCATGTACACCTAGTGCACACAACTCAATTTAGAAGAAAACGGTTCGTAGATCTCATTCTTTAAAAAATCTTGGAGACAAAAATATGAAGTTTTTGTTTTTCGAGAAAAACTCAGAATAACAACAATTCTGTTTCCTTGAGGAAGGGGATGGCCGGCCTATTTAGAGAAATTCTTGTGCAAGGGGCTTTTATATATACATTCTCCGGAAGCGAACCATAGACTGCACCGGAAAAACTAGTGAGACCAAAGTTTCTGAATTCATGAACGATTTTTCGACGTTATCGTGTAAAATACGAAAGGACAATAGTTACTTTATTAAACTTTAAAGCGCAAATCATAAAGTTTCTGTTAAAAGTTAAGATGAGATCTGGTTGATGTGAACAATAAGATCTCCACCTGAACACTGAGAAAGCCTTGTCCCTTAAGTGGTACAAGCTTTCCCTGTACCGTCGCGTCGGGGTCTTGGAGCTTGAGACCACTGAGCTCTATGTCTGCATGAGCTTCAATGAACTGTACGCCAATGTTGCTGCACATAATCTCCGACTCGACGCAGGAGTTGGCGACCATCTCATCTGCAAGTGGGTAGTAGTGTAGTTGGACCTTAGCAAGAGACTTCTTGAGAATTTCAACTGCTGAGCCAAAGGCAAGGTCAGGTTTGCTGCTGGCCTTCCTGTAGATGGAGTAAGTGCTCCAATCTATGGGACGAAGCAGCAGGTCAAGGTTGGATAGAGGCAGCCAGTTCTCCGGAAACGTCAGCTCTGCACTGATCAGCTCTCTGCTCTTGACATGGACTAAGAAGTAACCAGAGCTTGATTCATACAGCAGGGCGCCATTGATGGCCATTGCCGGATCGAGTGGGAAGAGTGACTCTAGGAAAGAGATGAAAGATGTGGACAACAGATTGTGCTTTGAGGACAATTCATTGCAGTTCCAGTATTTCAGGCATGGGGAAAGCTGGAAATTTTTAGTTTGGGAGGCCCATGTATGGTGATAAGACGGGCAAAACAGTTTTTCAAAATTTTTAGCACGAGGACACAGGCAGGTAAAGATGTTAATTTCTCTCGGCATAACAGATTCGAATAAAACATTCAGATCTAATACACATAGTACTCAAGGGTATCCCGAACGTAGGAAACATGGACTAAGAAGTCAAGCACTCTAAAACCAAGATAAAGAGGGAAAAATATTAAATTCAACTGTTATCTCCTATAAGTACCTCCGTGATCTAATTAGGGTTTGAGTTGCTAGACAAGAATTCACATGGATGGTGTGATTTGAATCAACTAGCTAGTTTGTTACTTCTACCTTTCTGCCAAGCAATTGCTATTCGTCGTCTGACGGGCACCAATAATAGTACTAATTGGTGCATTCGTGTTAGCTCAATCAATGCTGGTCGTATTGGGCCCTCATTGAATCAACTAATCAAGCTGATAGTCTAATCAAATCCCAAGAGTATAGATAAAGGCTCAACTCTCTTTCACACTTCAAGATATCAATGCTTCACCTCTTAGCAATATTGACGACCAGTATCCAAATCAAACCGGGACCAAGCATGGACGTTTTTTACCGGGCAGGGACATAAAGTGGGTATACATGTACCAGACAGTATTTGAGTGATGGATTTGCTAGTACTTTGTCATTATTACGAAGAAATTAGATGCCTATCGAGGAATTTAGTACACAAACATCAAATGAAAAAGTAATGCAGAGTCAGAAAATTTCAACATAGGAGCATTAGTAATATAATTTTAGATTTTTGAGGGACACCTATATATATATTCAACAAGCAGCCGTCAATTTCAATATAAACATAACCATATTTTTGTGGGCCTTTGTGGGCCATTGCCCCTGCATGCAGCCGGTCACAAATCGTGAAAGCATTCCACGAGAAGGGTTGAACGCTTGGGCTACAAAAGCACCAAAGTGTTCAACGTGAACATGCCTGAGAAAAGGTCAAAGAAAAAGTACAAAGCTCCTTTGTAAGGACAAAGCCAAAGAAAAAAATTAAGCGATTATTGCAAGACCTAAAATGCCCGTCAAATATTCATTGAATGCCCCTCAGCAAAATATGTCTAGCTTTGCCACCTCCTGATGAGATGCTATCCACCGATCAATTGTTTTCTTCGGCAAGAGGATCATTTTATTACTTTGTCCATTAGGAGTGCTAAATCATCTCGTGTTGGTGGACGTCCTTAATATATTGCCACGAGGTTAAATGCCAAATGGGTGATTTTGTTAGGATAAGAGACATCCACACTCTTATAATCAATGAGATGCTATCGCTCTAATAGACCATGATACCTGCGCATTAGTCTACTATTATTTATTTTGAGACAACTAAGTTTTCCCAATATGATTAATATAACAGCACTTTTATACAATTGCTCATGATTAGGGCTGTTCATGAGCGAGTTCGAGCGGAGTTGAGCCAGCTCGAACTCGGCTCATTTGTCTTGAAAGGAACTCGAACTCGGCTCGACTTGAGTTCAATTTCATTAGCTGGAGCTCAACTCGGGTCGAGTTCAAAAAACTCTCTATTCAGCTTGAGACAAAAATTGGCTTAAGCCGAGCCAAGCATTTCATTAAAAAAAAAATTATCTTTTACAGGAAGAGGCAGCATCTAGACTTGAACATGGAACCTCCCACATATCAGTTATGTGTATACCAATTTGAGCAGTCCATTTTTTTTATATAATTTTATGATACGTATTTGATATATTTTCTTTCTCGAGCTTAACCGAGTTTAACCGAGCCGAGCCCACTTAACTCGAGTTTGACTCGTTTCGGTTGTTTAATAAATGAGTTATCATTGAACAGCCCTACTCATGATAAGTGTGCCTTTAGCTTTATAAAAAGTATTGATGCCAGGAATGAGGACAGGATAATTAAGTTGACAAAATATTGGTGTTTTTTATTGGTGAGATTTGCACAATGAGGCAGTTATGGCAGAGCCGATGACTCATTTAAGCTTGGCATGGACTATTTTGAGAAGGATGAGTTCTCAATATTATTCAAGAAAATGCCAAAAGAATCTAACCAAGTATAAATCGCTCCATTTTAATTGTTTAAAGATACATTTAAATGAACATGCAGAGACATTCTATCTAATAATCAAAGATGATTATATTTCTTCCCTAATTAGTAACTATTGCCAATCTTTTGTGTGTTTCCTTTTTCTCAAACGTCATGAGAGGTGAGGTGTTGGAAGGTAAGAGGATGAAGTATTCCCCCTCCCCCCAACTCTATTTCTTGAAGTTGGTGCCTGAACAGATGCATGTAAACAACCCATTCCCTAGGGTGCTTGGAAGCAACAGCACAAATCTGGCATCCCCTCCCCAACGGTGTGTTTGATGCACCGGGTGAAATTTAATGAGGTAAATTTTTCTGGCAAATTTAACTTGGTAAAATTTTTAAGTTGAAATTTAATCCTCTTCCGATTTGAGGTCATGTTTGATGACCTCGAAAAATTTACCCTGTTAATTTTAACTATGTTTGATGCACAATGAAAAATTGATTATTTTTACTGTTCACTTATTTCATCGTTAGCCTAGAAAGAACAAAGCTAAGAAATTTACAGAAAACAGAAACGACCCCGTTTCTCCAATCAACTCACCTCTTCGATCATTTCCAACAAATGCGTGAGTTCCAGAATATACAATCTCTCATAATTTTCACATCTTCAACTATCCATAACGACTGTATCGTGAATTCCCAACTCTCCCCTCCCAGCAAAGTCTTGCAATCAATGGAGAATCCTGCAATCTTCCTTCAGCATTCCCCTGTTCCCTAAAATTAAAACAATAAACAATTCAAGAAACACTAAACCCCCTCACATTCACAATGCCGACATCACACCCGATTCCCACGATTCACCAAAACCACATCCCAAACCCATAAACCCTACCTTCCATATAAGGCAGTGAAACCCAAAAACCCCGTAACCAAAATCCAACATTCTCCGTCGCCCCAAAATCGAAAACCTTTGATTCAATGCAACCCCAACTAACCCCCTACGCACAGGAAAGCAACAGAAAAACCATAAACGAACCACAAAACCATGACATCCCCACGATTCTTCTCGAAGAAAGCTGCTTACCTCCAAGCCTGTTCCGCAGACCACGGCAGCAAGAGCTAGTGCTTCCTTTTGTGGAAGAGACGCCCGCACAGAGGGAACGTGGGTGACGATGGGGAGAGAGTCCTGAGAAGGGCAAGGGTACAATGGGAGAAGGCAGTTGCTCATGGATACAGTGACGGCAGCGATCGATGGAAGAAGGCATTTTTTGGACACCGTGATTTCTTTTGCCTATGAAGTGAAAATCTTTACCCGAGCAGTGGAGGAGCAGCGACTGAAGCGTTGGGCGATGGCGATGGCGATGGCGATGGCGATGGCGATGGTGGGAGCTCTGACCTAAGGCGATGGTGGGAGCTGCACGGGCGAAGTGAGGAAATGGGAAGTGTCGGGGGGAGGGTGTCGAGCACGGACGATGGCATCGAGCGGGTGAAATCCCACCCGCTCAAAAGTCCGAGGTCGGATGATTTGAGCATGCAGAGACATTCTCTCTGACAATCAAGATGATTTATTTCTTCCCTTAAATTAGTAGCTATTGCCAATCTTTTGTGTGCTTCCTTCCTCTCAAATCTCTTGAGGGGTGAGGTGTTGGAAAGAAAGAGGCTGAAGTATTCCTCCTCCCCCCATCTCTATTTCCTGAAGTTGGTGCCTGAACAGATGCATGTAAACAACCCAGTCTCCATTCCCTAGGGTGCTTGGAAGCAACAGCACAAATCTGGCATCCCCTCCCCAAGGGAAATGCCCGGACATGAAGAAAGGAAGGCCCCAACCAAAGTCCATCCTAGAGGGGTCAAAGACACTTGCATGTGAGACCACAATGGCAGGCCCATCGTCCGCCCCTCTGTAGTAAACCCTCGTCATCATGGGGTTAGGCCTCTGCCCTTCGACATAGTCAATCAGCCCCTGGAAGTGCTCCTTGTTGGTGGCACAACCCAGAAGCTCGTTCACCTTCTTCGCAGCCCATCCCAGTGGCTTGCTCTTAAGGTCCACGATGGTGGCCTCCCCAAATGGGATCGAGATAACATTGCCAAAGTATCCGTAGAGTGCTGAATTTGGGCCCTCGCTCAGGCGAGACCGACCATCAACAACGATGCCCAATCGACAGCTGCTCTCCGCATCACCACTGGCATTGGCCATCAGCTTCCATAGATGTTCGCTGAATGCCTCCAGCTTGGTTCTCGTAGACCCATCTGTTGAAGAAAGATCTTGGAGTTGGTTCAGGGCGGCCGCACTCAGATGATAGATCCGGCTGATGAATTGATCAGACGAAGTACTGCCGTGCTTGGGCAGCGGGCTCAGGGACGCGATGCGCACGTACATGTTGTCTAGGGACTTGTCGTAGGACCCAGGACGGCGTGGGCTGAGAAGAGAGCGACGGAAGCTGGGGACGAGAGTGAGGGAGTTGGTCCGTGAGACCTCAGCCCATGCGGCCATGAACATGCCGATGGAGTAGGCGTCACCGATCCGGTGGTCCGTAGTGCAAGCAACAACAATGCCTTCGCACGTGAACTTGGTAACCTGCTCCAAGCAAGATGCTCAACCATCAAGTGTGAGATGCAACAAGAGGTGCCAAAAAAATGTCAAATTCCATATAGAACCGTGCAAGTGAAGCTAAGAAATTCATTTTGAAACATTTTAGAAGTAATGATTAATTTTTCATATAATAAAGAACAAAACAAATCAATAAAAGGGCATTTGATAGCTAAGGATCTTGACCTCGGGTCTCATTTGACATGAAAACAGTGGATTCAGGTCTCTGTATGGGTATTTGGAAACACTAACACTTTAAAAAGTGTTTCAAAAATCTGCCTGCCTCTTTTGTGTAGATGCATGGCACAGTAATATATTACCAATTTTTGAAATCTGCGGATTATAGGAATGATCCTTTGACAGTGAAGTCATGGAGAGAAAAGTCTGCAGTGCTTTCATTCCTTCTGTGCCAGACGACTCCCCCATACGCGACCATCTCACACTCTTTTTCTTCTCCCGATCATGGAGAGACGGCCAGAGACATGTTCCCCGGCCATAGTTAGAAAGGACCTGGGGCCTTCTTTTGTCGGGACCGTCTACCCAGACAGGGTATAGAAGCCCTGTTTTATGGCCAGAAAGCACCAGATCCCCTCTTTTCCGTCAATAACAGAGGGCTTCAATAACCAATTTTCCAGGAAGAAAATATGCTAAAAATGCATCATTTTTTTGTGAAAAAAAATACAAATTACTATGGGGTGATCCAAGGAAAGAGAGAGATGTCATCACTCATCAGATAAGTATTTGCCAGAAACCTTCATCAGAGAGAGAGAGAGAGAGAGAGAGAGAGAGACCCTCAGCCATGCCAAGTGTTTAAGAGAAAAGAGAGAAGAAGATGGCACTAAACGACCATTTACTAGTAAGCCTCGTTTGAGAGAGAGAGAATGACCGTTGGTGACCTTCTTCCGGCAGGTGACTGATTAGAAACCATCGTCTGGTCGGCGGTTGTTCTCATCTATCTCAAACTCTGAATTTTCTAATGTCGGATTTAGATCCGAAGAGATAGATACTTTAATTGGGGCAGCCAACGACACTGAGAAACTTAAGCATGGTTTTGATATTTATTCTTCAATTGATGAAGCATATATGTTCATCAATATGAAGAACCACATTAACTCTATTCATCACTTTTTCATCTGTGGATGACAACGACGAGAACTTTTTGTGAAGTTTATTCGTATCTGCATAAAATTTTGGTGATATATAATCACACACCTGAGTTTTTTCATATTGTTAAAGACAAGCCAGCATAACATATATAATATGTTCACGAAATTACTTTCATTATAGAGAAAAGCTTATACTTGTGCTAAGTTCAATTGAAAATCCATGCTAGTTTGCTCGAAAAATCGATCAAGCTAGGCAATGAAGGAAGACTGATAAGTTGGATCGGTTAGCGCTGGTTCAAACAAATGACCAAGGAAAACTTTCAATGAAAGAGCAAAGAGGACTGTCTGCAAACTATATTTCTTTATAAAAATTTCTTAAATTTCTTCAAACCCCTCCTTCCTGAAAGCAAGTTTGGTACGCGGCTGTTCTGTGTATGTAACAAGCATACGCCGGATGTTAATCTTATTATCAATATGCATATTTATTTTTATGCCCAAAGATTACATATACATATACATGAGATAATAAATAAACACGAAATAACAAATACGTATAAGATAACTGTATGAGACAAAAAAAGATTTATGACATAATGAGATAACAAACAAATGTATGAGATAATGCTAAATATATGTATGATATAACGTTTATGAAATGACAAAATATTATAAGATAACAAACAAATATATGAAATAACACTAAACATAAGTATGAGAATGTTTTTTGAGATAATAAATTTTTTATGAGATTATGAGGCAAACCATTAGAAGATCTCGTTCTCTGAAAAAAAATCTTGGAGACAAAAGTATGAAGTTTTTGCTTTTCTTAAAAAACTAGAGGATACAAATTGGTCTCATAAAAAATGCACAACAATAATAAATGACAACACAAAATCTAAAGTAACAAAAATTCTGTTTCCTTAGAAGGGGAGGGCTGGCAGGTAGTAAAGATTGCAGACCACATATATAGAGCCTCCCGGCTTTTATTTTGAGAAATTCTTGTGCAAGGGACTTTTATATATACATTCTCAGGAAGCGAACTATAGATTGCACCGGAAACTAGTGAAACCAAAGTCTCTGAATTCAAAATAACGATTTTTCGATGTTCTCATGAAAAAGACGAAAAGAAAATAGTTACTTCATTAAACTTTAAAGCGCAAATCATGAAATTTCTGTTAAAAGGAGAGATGAGATCTGGTTGATGTGAATGATAAGAGCTCCACCTGAACACTGACAACTCCTCGTCCCTTTGGTGGTATAAGCTTTCCCTGCACGGTCGCGTCGGGATCATGGAGCTTGAGACCACTGATCTCTATGTTTGCATGAGCTTCAATGAAGTCGACCCCCATGTTGCTGCACAGAATCTCCGGCTCGCCGCTGGAGTTGGCGACCATCTCACCTGCAAGTGGGTAGTAGTGGACTAGGACCTTAGCAAGAGACTTCTTGAGAATTTCAACTGCTGAGCCAAAGGAAAGGTCAGGTTTGCCGCTGGGCTTCCTGTAGATGAAGTAAATGCTACAGTCGATGGGAGGAAGCAGCAGGTCAAGGTTGGAGAGAGGCAGCCAGATCTCTGGAAACGGCAGCTCTGCGGTGATCAGCTCTCTGTTTTTGACCTGGACTGAGAAGTAACCAGTGCTTAATTCATACAGCAGGGAGCCATTGATGGCCATTGCCGTATCGAGTGGGAAGAGTGACTCTAGGAAAGAGATGAAAGATGTGGACAAGAGATTGTGCTTTGAGGAGAATTGATAGCAGTTCCAGTATTTCACGCATGGGCAGAGCTGGAAACTTTTAGTTGGGGAGGTCCAAGTATGGCGCTAAGACGGGCAAAGAAGGTTTTCAAAAATTTTTAGTACGACACACAGGCTGGTAAAGAAATTAATTTGTCTCGGCATAACAGATTCGAATAAAACATTGAGAGTTAATACACAGAGTACTCAAGGGTATCCCAAATGTAGAAAACATAGACTCAGAAGTCAAGCTCTCTAAAACCAAGATAAAGAAGGAAAATTTTTAAACTCAACTGTTATCACCTATAAGTACCTCTTCTGTGATCTAATTAGGGCCGAGTTTGAGTTGCTAGACAACAATTTGCATGGATGGTGGGATTTGAATCAACTAGCTTGTTTGTCACTTTGGCTTTTCTTCCAAGCAATTGTTATCAATCGTATGACAGACACTAATCAGGGGTGAAGCCAAAAATTTTTTGTTTATGAGCCACTAAATGAATAACAAATTTTTTAATTAGCCCTCAAGCAGTGACCGCGGCCTCATGACGTAGATCCATATAATTGAACACAAATTTACCTATATCTAATCAACTAGCTTGTTTGTCACTTTCGCTTTTCTCCCAAGCAATTGTTATCAATCGTATGACAGACAGGTGGAACCAGAAATTTTTGTTTATGAGCCACTAAATGTATAAGTAACAAATTTTTTAATTAGCCCTGAAGCAGTGACCGGGCTTCAGTGACCAGGGCCTCATGAGGTAGATCCATATAATTGAACACATCTTTACCTATACTTAATCAACTAGCTTGTTTGTCACTTTCGCTTTTCTCCCAAGCAATTGTTATCAATTGTATGATAGACACTAATTAGAGGTGGAGCCAGAAATTTTTTTTTATGAGCTAAATGTATAAGTAACAAAATTTTTGATTTGCCATGAGTCAGTGACCGGGTCCTCATGAGATAGATCCATATAATTGAACACAAATTTACTTATATCTAATCTTCAAAAACTTGCCCACACCTACCTCAATAATAGCACATGGTGCAATAATGTTGGCTACATTGATGCTTATCGTATGGGGCCCTCATTGAACCAACTAGTCAGAGTTGATAGTCTAATCTAATCCAGAGTACAAATGACAGCAGAATTCTGTTTCACACTTCAAAATAACAACGTTTCACCTTCGCGACATTGACGGTCGGCACCAAAATCGAACTTGCACCATAGGCATCCGGCCGGGCCGGGCCGGCCCGATAAAAATGTAAAAATGAAGCTCAATAACCGAAATGGGCAGGCCCGAGGCCCGGCCCGGCCCGATTAATAACGGGTTGGGCGGGCTGAGATGAGCTTTGGGCTGGCCCATTATTGGAAAAAACAAACTCACTCCAGCCCATTAATGATCTGTACTACAATATCAAATTCCTTTCTCTTTTACAGAAGAGCAAATTCCACAATAAGGAAACAATGAAACGGCCATTTGGAGACGCGATGTAGCTGCAAGGTTCATAAAACATGAAAGTTCTCATTTTTCAAAACAGCATGATTAGTCGAACATAACTGGGAAGGGTCCTTGGGAAGCATCGAGAGAGAAACTCTAAGTTCCTAATGTTAAGTACTTAAGTTAATTTTTTTTTTTAAAAAAATCTATCGGGCTCTCGTGCCGCCGACAGGCACAGCGCCGAGCCTAGCCCGTTAACTACCGGGCCGGGCCGAGCCCGGTAATTAACCGGCCGAAAATATTGTTGTCAAGGCCCGGGCCCGGGCCCGGGCCCGAGTCTGGCCGGGTACCGGGTACCCGGCGGTGGCCCGGCCGGGTGCCGAGGCTTACATGCATGGATTCTTTCACCCCTTAGCGATAAACGTGGTGCATATGTACCAGGCTTTATCTGTGTCATGAATTTGCTTGTAGTTTGACGTTATTAACAAGAAATATGATGCTTCTCCATGAAGGACACAAATATTAAATGAAAAGGTAATGCCGCCAGTCACAAGTCGTGCGGGCATTCCACGCGAGGGGTTGAATGCTTGCGAAGATCGAGTTGCATATGTACCGAGAAATATACACCCCTAAAAAAAAGGTTGGGGCATTTTAGAAATTTTTTGATCATGAGGTGTAGTGTTGGTATTTTTACTTCCTTATAATATCTTTTTTATCCTGTTCAATATCTTCCTTTTTCACTTTAACGACTACCAACGCACCAAAGTGTTTCTTCTCAAATAACCAGAACATTGCCAAATAAAAAGTTAAAAGAAAAAGTAAGAAGCTCCAGACAAAATAAAAGAAAAAAAACACAATTGAGCGAAGACTAAAATGCACCTTCAATAGACAACCTGGTTAGATGGCTGAATGGCTCCAATATATATATATATATATATATATATATATATATATATATATATATACACTACATGATATAAGGTCCAACAAAATTCTTTTGTCTACCTATTGATCAACTCCAAATTTTTACATATAAAATTCCCCTCAAATATATGGTGATTGCCCCTAATCATAATATGCCTAGCTCTGCCACTAAAGTACCCTCTCCTCCATTAAGTCATTAACAGTATGGGGGCAGCCACCTCCTCATGAGATACTATCTGACGATCGATTGTTTTCTTCAGTGAGAGAAGCATTTTATTACTTTGTCCGTTGGAGTGCTAAATCATGTCGTGTTGGCCAAAGTCCTTAATATATTGCCATGATGTCAAATGCCGATCAGGTGATTTTATTAAGAGACATCAACACTCTTATCATCAATGAGATGCCGTCACTAATCAAATGGTGTGCCACACTTTGCTTGACCTCATCTTTGAAAACATATACTAAATGGAACTCTCAGTTCATAATAGACCTGGATACCTGCGCATTAGTCGACTATTATTGATTTCGAGAGAACTAAGTTTTATCAATATGGCTAATATAACTGCACTTATATACAATTGGACACGATAAGTGTGCCTTTAGCTTTATAAAAAGTAAAGATGCCTGGAATGAGGACAGAATAATTTAGTTGCAAAATATTGGCCTTTTTTATTGGTGAGATTTGCACGATGAGGTAGTTATGGTAGAGCTGATGAACGAAACCCTACTTGGTTGATCTTAACCAGTCAAACTAGGCTAAATATCGATAGTTCACCATTTACGCAAGTTAGGACTAGAGTAGACCATGCTTAAGCAAACCGATGGACATGGTCGAGTCAAGTTTGCTTCGGACAAAAGGCTAGATCAAGCCCTGATAGCAATTTAGCATACTTAGTTTATGGTAGACCTTGCTTGACTTGGTGCTTTAGGAAGATCAGCTTGGCCCACTAAGTTTAAGAATGGCTTAAGCATATGGTGTGTTAGTTGCTTTTGTTTAAGCTATTGTGTGAAACTCTTATATGTTGTTGTTAATAACAATGTTCAAATTATTTGACTTCCATCTCTCAAGCCATATTCTTATTTACTGTCGATTGATTTACTACTATCATGGGAGTTGCAAAAGTACAATCGGTATACGACTCTATCTGGTTTTTAGTTAGAATACCTTTTCAAAGGGGCTTCACTGCAAAATCACCTCAATATACTTAAATCTCATAAAAAATCATAATCCTAGAAAGAAGTGAGAAAGAAAGCAAACCTATAATTCCCAATGAATTAGCTGGAGAAGATCTCCAAAGGGATTGGTGCTATAGACAAGGTGGGGGATGAAGGCATCTAGTTTTCGTCTCGATTCCCTGTGGTGTCAACTCTTTTGCTGTAAAAGAGGAAGACACGATATACAAGTTAAAGCATAGCAGCGAGTCATCCCAAGACACCAAAAACAGACTTAGACCCTAGAATGATAGGAAAAGGAAGAAAGTTTCAACCCTCACTTGCATGGTTGGTTTAGCATCCTTCTCACCGAAAATAGGTGAGAATGAAGTATAAAGTCTTCCGACTTGAGATCATCAGTCCATCCCTTATTCACTTCTGGTGTTAGTGTCTCAAAGATTGCAACACGCCTTAGAATGTCATGACGAGAGCTAAAATGTTAATCACACAGCTGTAAGAACCCGCACGGTGTCAAAAAGAGTGCTAGAGGAGACACCTATGACTTGTAAAACCTCCATTTCTTATGTAAACCTACGAAAACAATCAACATCAACAAGAATAAATATAAGAAAAGAAATAAACATGATGGGATAAGGTGAAGAGACAATAGATCCACTTGTTGGAACCCTCAATTAAATGGTCGGAAGAAGACAACACCTATATACACCCTTGTGATGTTTTGGAAGTAGATGAAAAGTTGCAACTCCCCAAGCCTTGGATGGCTTCCATGGCTGACTTTGCTTTGTCTAGTTACACATTGCCCTAGATTAAGAAAAAGTGCTAAAAGGGAATATTTATATGATGCCTCAAAAAGTATCCAAATTGATGAAATAGAGGCAATTGCCCCTTAAATTGGCAATTCGGTAATTTTCTTATACCTCCACTAGGATAATGAGTTTTGTATGGATACAAGTTTGAATAAGAGTTAGCATCCATGTAAGCCTATTTAGAATGGATATGGATTTAAAATCTTACTGCAAACTTGACCCATAATATTAAATAGCTCTTTCTCTTATTAGCTATGTTTTCATTGCTATTTCAAACAAAGCTTCTTAACATTGAAAGCAATCAAAGCATGTGTTCTAAATCATAAAAATAATTAAGAAGTGCATGAATTATGATATAAAATATGATGCATTGCATGCATCATCGTTTATTATAGAAAGTTTGGTATTTCATGTTGAGGTCTGAAGAAGAACATCATCTCTAGTTGTGTTGTGGTCTAGAGAGGGGTGGGCACTAGCAATAATGTGCCCTAAGACCAGTGTTGGCTAGGCTGCAGCCTTTATGACTAATCCAATGTTAACAAAAAGCATTAAACCTACATTGATGGCTGTTACACAAACTTAAATCACTTCAATCTAACCAAGACTAGTGTTGAACAAACAAAATAAAAGCTAATTCAAAACCGATCAATGTAAAACAAAAATTGCTTAAAACAAAAGTTTGTTGGGCGATACACTATTTAAAACCTGCAAACAAGAAAGCAACAAATGGGCTGCCTAGAACTATCACTTCTATCTGGAATGCACCTTCCTACAACTTAAAAGAGAAAAAAGCTCAATTCTATGTGCAAAAACCGAACTACATGGATTTCACCGGTCTAAAGAAGAGGAAGGAGGTAGTCACTTTCTTTGTAGTCTTGAAAGCAACTGAAAAAAAAGAAGATTGCGCAATCGGCCTTATTGTTTTACTCCTCCAAGCTACAACTTTGCCTGGAGAAAACATAGTTGAAACTAGGGAGAAATCAAGAAAGAAAGTGGAAAGGGCCAACTATAGAAAAAATACTTTTTTTATATGGGAGAACAATAGCTTTTGGGAGACGGGAAAGTAAGAGAATATGTTTCATGTATAGGTTAAATAAGATCGCTCAAGAATTTAACAATAAGTGGTCAGCATCACCATCCTTTTTAAGAAAACTATCATCCGATTATTGTTTAAAAACCAAGCTAAAGTTTTAAATGCCTTCAAAGCACTCAACTTTTTCTCAAAACTGCAGAACTAAGGTGCTGCTTTAAAGCTTCTTGCTTCACATTTTCTGATAAATTTGTATTCGAAAAAATTCAAATAGAGAAGCTCTTGCAAAAAAAACCTTTTGAAAATTGTTCACAAACATCTTTGAGATTTTCAACCAATCCATTATTCACTCTACACATGGTTTCTAGTGTCCAAAACATCTAGTTTGGTATTTATATCTCTAAGCTTAAACATGTATCACACATAAACATAATATTTTGATCATAAAATTATATATAAAAGTATAAGAATTTCTCGTCTAAAAATAGGCTTAGTTTATGTTTTAAGACCCTTCTTGGGGCCTGTGGTGACGTGAAGATTGTTGGATGTTTTATGCTCAACTTGTAGGTTAGAATTTCTACCAAGTGGGTGAACTTTTTGCCCCAGTACCATTGAAGATGCTTAGTCTTTTTAAGAATGAGTGCTTGAGAAAGCTAATTGTTCATTCTCTTATTTTTCAACTTTAAATTGTTCTCTTCCTTGGGCCCAGTATTGTTGATGGGTCCCCATTAATTTCTTTTGTATACTTGTGATTGGACCCCAAGGCTATGTTTGGTAGTCTTGGATCTCATATTCAACACTATCAGAAATTTTAAAATCGTGGACCTTTGGTCATACACCTCTGCTTTTGGGTCACAAATTCGTGGTTTTCAAGATAATAGAATTTGAGATTCCCCAATTGATAAATCCACATTTTATTTAACTTGTGGATTTAAACTAACCTAGATTTAGCAACAGCCGTGGACCTTAGATCTGATGCTATCAAACATGGCCTTAATGATTAATCTTGTCAAATATCGTAACCTCTTTGAATTCCAGGTTGATGACTAGAATGTTAGGTTTCTCTTTCTCATCTCTTTTAAATAACCCAATATAAGTCCCTTTTTTGAGATCCACTTACATTGATCGGTTACTTAAGCTAATTCCTTATAATGATTTAGTCCTTACAATGATTTAGAGATTTGTGCAATCCTTGGACAGGTTGAGAGAAGTTGTAGAAAATGAGAAAAAAGTATGGCCTCTTCCATTTCGTTGCAAGTACAGTGCCATTAGTGAATGAAATATAAAAACCTTTGATCGACTTTCTAGTGAAGATCAATTGACGACTAAGTGTAGTCTGAGTTTCCTTAATTGCTTTATAAATAGGTTAGTGAGCTTAAATCGATTGCAATACAAACCTAGAAGAATGGCCTTCATATTAGCCTTTACCTAGACAAAAATGAGTTGTAAAAATTTTGCAGGATGAAAAAATTACGGAATATTGCATGGGAAGCAAAGCTTCTCAACCCTGAATAAACCTAATAACTCTAAACATCGAAAAAATCAAGAGTTCAGCAATGCTAGTGGAAGGGTCATAGTCTGCAACGTGTAACCTGGGACCAGAAATAGAAATTTATGGGAACTCATGAAGCAAAGGGTCTATGCCTTCCAAATAGTCTTGGAGCATTTACCAAAACTTTGTAGACATATATATCTTCAATTGAGGGCAGTCTTTGGAGAACAACAGGTTTTTCACATTGTTGTTCTATCTCTTTTGCAAATAGTCTCTCTAATAGTGATGTCCTTAGTAAGTGAATAAATGAATATACATAGGAGTCAAAACTACCAACTGGATGCCATGATTATGAAAGGATACCACATATGAGCCAGTGATCCACCCCTTTTTTATTTTGTTTCTAATCTTCAGATAAAACTGCTTTTGCTTCCATAATAAATATATTTCAAACTGTTTTAGAGGTATTGGTTTTGGTGAGAGCTTGATTTCTCAATGAACAAACCTTCTAAATAACTGTTGGCAAATCATTCCCCAACATTTGTTCATCTAACCTCTCTTCAAATAAGTTCTGTACCACCATTTTAATTCATGAATCATACAAATATGAGGTATTTTTTATTTTTGAATTTACTTATTATATATGACTAAGAGTTTGCCATAATCTGCTTTGAAAGAATACATGCTAAATATCTTTACAATGTTTATGGCAAAAGACACATCTACTGGGAATTGGAATCATGTTTTTTGGTGTTTGTTTTGCATTAGAAGCTTACTTTCACAGGCAAGTTAAAGCATCCATTTGTTTCTAGGGCTCCAAGGGTTGTTCTAAACCCCATGTTTACGTGAGTGGGATTCATTGTGCTTCAATGTTTCTAATGTGATTGAATGAGATGATGTTCTCTAAGTGCCGTCTAACAGTGATACCTTAGAAACTACATCGTAAATAGTTGGAAAGGGGTCATTAATCAATTTATAACTTGTAGCATTCATTGAGGAAGAAAGACATGGAACTTCGGGGATCTTCAATTCCATTATACTTGATTATTTTCGTGCAGAGCTTTGGCAAATCTTTTTCTATGTTGATATCAAGATAGGAATCTTTACTGGCATAGGCTTGTCATCATATGCCTTGAGTTCACACTTCCTTAACATCCATCTAAGTTTTGAAACTTTATATCTACTTTTTTTTCATTCTTGAGGTTCTCCGTGGCTTCATCACCAGTGAGTTTCATAAAGGTTCATTTGACACTAGTAACAGACTATAGGGCACATTTACATGTAATGTGTTGTTCTGTGAATCTACACCATTTTTTTAGACAATTCTATGGAACAATAATAACATCTTACTACTGCTAAATTGCCCCTAAGCAAACCAGATTTCTTCTGATTGTATTTGTGAAGCCCATCTCATGGACCTCCCTTGAGACATATGCCTTATTTGAGCAAGAAGGATCCAAATTCATGGCCTTTGGGAGTCTGAAACTCCTTCATCAATCAGATCATCATCAATTTAAAAGCCATATGAATGTTTGGATCTTCTTTTGTGTCATCATGGATAAGGAGTCTTCTTTTGCAAGTCCTAAGCTATCTTCAACAAACTTTCCCTAGTGTTTTACCGTGTTGATAACATATGAAATGGGTTCAAGGTACCGTGAAGAACAAGTAGATATCCGACACAAGTTTAATGAAAGAAGAAAATGGGGAAAACTTGAGCATTCGTTACATAAGATGGAACCTTTTTTAGTTTCTGATTGAAAATGACTTGTATCAAATGACTGGGCGACGGATTCTTTATCAGGTGGATATGTAGCCAAAGTTAAAACATGCTTGTATGGTATATACTGAAATTCAAGTAATGATGCAGCTTGGCCAGAAACGTTTGGCTCTGCCAGTGTGTATAGCCATGTAGGGAATGCATTTCTAGTGGAATAGTCCTAACTAGCTGGTGTATAAGTGTATACCTTAGATTGGCTGAAATATTTTATGGGCTTTTGAAAGGGTTCTCAGGGCTAGCAAGAAAAGTTTCAAAGGAGTGCTCAAATCAACAGAGGGCTGCTCGTTAACATTGTTCTTCTTGGGTGTCATACAAAAAAATAACTGGCAAAGACAATTGCATACATTGAATCATCAACTCACCATCTTTTAAACCCTATGTAGCATGTCGTTCTTCTAGGGAAATTCTAAAAATCACCACCATAGAAATTTGGCAGTAACAGAAGTCAGACCTAATTTTTCCATATTGCTATAGATATTAACGACTTTTTATGCCTGGCCAACTAAAAGATTTAAAGGAAAGTTTGTCGACTCAATCTTTTATTTAATAAATAAAATATCAAATTTTTCCTTTAAAAATGCGTGACACAAAAAAAAATGTCCACCTTTCTGAGTATGCCTAAGTTTCTCTTGATGACTTTTTAGTATTAACAAAAATAAAAATAAAAAATTCACCTAACTAAATACGTACTAATAGAATAACTAATTGATTTAATTAATATAGTTAGATATGTGTTCAATATCATGTGGAACTTGAGATTTGTTGTTGTTCATGATACTTTAATCGTTTTAGTAATTAAATGAACCCAAATTAACTACTAGTAACCTAGGTTGATTTATAGAAGGTTGTGTCTAATTTATGTTTTGAAGACTTCACTATTTATAGGTTAAATATTTTTTCATTACTGCCGAATATTGACGTGTGTTTGTGACATAATTTTCGTTTGGTTTTATGAGAAGAAGTCTGTTTAGTTGTGTCATAACATATATTTTGAATACACTTTCTTTTCTTTTGCTTTTAGTCGCCATATTAAATTATAGTCGCCATATTAAATTATTTAATAGATGATGGCCAACCCCATCCGATCAATTTCTCAAAGAAAGGCTGCCCGTTGACCGGTTGACTTAGGTGGCTGGGAGCCGAACTGCGTTTGATTCAATTCGTCAATTAGTCATCGGCAGGGCACATAAGACAAAGTCCGGTGGGGACAGGCCTGACCAGGCCCCTGTGTGCCGGCGAGGACTTAGCACCTAATATATAGCAGATTGGGACCCATCAATTGGACCTCCGGTAAACTAGGCTTGGTCAACGGTGGCCGGCGGTCGTTGAGGTACACCTTACATAATTAATTTCCCAGCAAGAGCACACAAAAGCATAAAAGATACTGACCGACCAACATCTCCCACACTAAGCTCAAAGCGGCCATTTGAAATAACAGATATTTTCACTTTTTCCAACTATAATCTCACAAGTTACTTTTTGTTACGGGATACTTTGAGTTATATGTTGCTCCCAGGCCGCCTCTGAATCTTGTTAGGCAAGCAGAGTTCACTGAAATCAAATGAAAGACAGGCTTGATATGCGCCTTCTATCGGACGTAGCTATGCTACGTTATATCTATATATATCTATATAGAGTGTGTGTGTGTGTGTGCAAGGAAAGCAGCGTTCACTGAAATCAAATGAAAGGCATACCTGATACTTGCCTCCTACCTGACTAGCTATGCTACGTTATATCTATATAGAGTATATATGTGTGTGTATGTGCTACAATCTATATTTTTGTTAGTTAGACGCACAGTAGAGAGAGAGATAGAGTTCAACAGTCCATATCTATTTTGTAAGTTTGGGAATTCAAGGGAGCAAAAGCCCCCTTAGAGCTACGTTCGGACTTAGATGAAGAGTGGTACATCTACTAACTAAAGTATGATGTATCTATCGTTTACAATGTAAGAATAGCACTCATGAAAGTTAAATTGACGACTTGACTACAACCAACTTAGCTATGGCTGTGACGACCTACCAGTTTAACAGGCTATGGTATGCCCTTCAGGGCATCCATTCTGTAAGTTGAGAACATATTTATGTAAGAGACATTAATGTGTAAAATACTATGTCACCATAGTACAGGGTGCGGGTGCCGGATCGATATATTCCAAAAAATTTAGGTTCAGCGGTGCGGTGAGAGTATTTTATTATTATTATTTTTTTTAATTTATTATATATATAACAAAATAAGCATATTATTACAATTTAGTTATTAAAGTATATAACATACTTGAATAATTATATTGCATAGAAAAATATCAAAACAACATATATTATATAAGTAATTTAGTAATATGACATTAGTTATGGCTCGGGTGTGAGTCGGAGCCGCACCCATGTCCGGAGCGCATTCGATTCGATACGGACCCCAATGCGGTAGTAAAATAGAAGAGTATGAAGACTTAGGTAAAATATTGTGGATCAATATAAAAGGCATGTTTATATGTAAACGTTTTTGGATGTCATCTCTTAAATTCGAATTGGACCTACTTTCTTAATAATCGGATGTCTTTTGTTTTTATCTGGTTATAATGAGAAATTAGATTTTATGGACGTAAATCGAATTTATTGAGATCCCTGTGCAATCGGAGAGATATTTTATCTCGATCGAAAGCGACCGTGATTTTCTTTTCTTTGGACACGGCGCTCCTTTACAAAAGAGTCGGATGTGAGAAGGCCGTGTGCATGAACCGGATCTTGCACGGACGTAAGCAGCCAAAAATGCGGATTTTTTTAGCTTTTGACACTATTGCCCTCGTATGCGGCCAATGAAATAGTGGCCAAACAAGGAACAAGGAAGAAAGAGCGTTCTTCTGTCTTATCGCCGTTCCCTCTAGATTCTAGAACCTTCGGAACCGAATAATCGGAAACAATATCACGTTTTATTGAATAAAAAAGAAACGGACACTATATTTTTAAAATACCAGTGCTGCGCTGGAATTTTGAGGCGCACCGGCGCTGTTGGGGGCTTTTGTAGGTGGGACCCATCTCACTAGCAAGCCGGGAGGGGTGGGCCCCATTTCACCGTTTACCGGAGAAATCACAATAGGAAAAGAAAACGAAGAACGCGTGGAACCACGTGGCCGCGGATTTACAGAGAAAGGCGTAGCCAGGAAAATGGGAATCTAGAGAGAGGGACTCTAATGGCGTCGTCCACTATAAGAACAACTCCGTCTTCCCCATTCCATCTCACATCTTTCTTTCCATGGGATTCTTCGTTTGGGACGCCTTCCGAGCCTTCCACCTTCTCCGTTCTCTCCCTCGTTCTTTTCTCTGTCTCTCTAGCGAATATCGGACAGAGAGGAGGAACGGAAGAAAAGAGGCACTCGTGTCATAAAATATTCAATAACACCCAGAGCGTGGAGAAGAGCGAGATGGGGAGGTACGTGGAGATGTTGGATTTGGGGGTGAGGATCGCCGCTCGCTTCCACTCCCACTGCCCCCAGACCGCCCGCATTTACTACAAGCCCCCTCCCACCGAGCAGCATGACGCCGCCGGCGACCGGCGCCAATCCGACGACCACGGCAAAGCCGCCTCGACGGATTTTCCGGCGTCCGATATCATTCTTTGTACCGTCGTTTGATCGTATGAAACATTGCGCCGATTAATTGAAACGGGTCACAATCAAAACATTGGTTTGATGGCCAATGTGACTTGTCCAGCAAGAAAAATCTTGCGAATCTTTTTTTTTACACATAAATGATTTTTTTTTATTTTTTTTCCACGGTATTCATTCATGAGCTGGATGGTTTTACATAGTCACCCACCGTATATATTGAAAATTTTCTGTCATACGTTCATTTAAATGTCTCACACACGTGTAGGCTGCCTGATGCATGGTTGTGTCTACATATGTGTCTTCTTGTATGTGTATGCTAAAATCATCCGGTCATCCTTTTATCCAACCTCTCAAAATGACAATGCAATAGAGATTTTTGTTAATCTCTAGTAGAAAATATAAATAAAGAATTTCTTTTTATTATATTTTTTGGAATAGATTATGTTACGTGTTTTAGATATCGTGACACAGGATATTTTGTACAACTGAATAATTTCTAGGGTAATGATATTGGGTTCATATTAAACTGAAATATAACAACAAAAATACAATTTTTTGTATAAGTCACGAACAGAAATATTCATATCATATGTGAACAGAAATGTTCGACGGGTCGCCCGGCGAGAAACTACAGATGAGATGAGCCTTCTCGAGATAACGCTCTGGCCCGATTTTCAATTGCATGCCATGATTATGATAGGATACCACATGTGAGCCAGTGATCCACGTCTTCTTTATTTTGTTTTTAATCTTCAGATAAAATTGCTTTTGCTTATGTGTATATTTGGAACTGTTTTAGAGAGCCCTGAGATCTTGATTTCTCAAAGGTCACACCTTCTAAATAACTGTTGGCAAATCATCCCCCAACGTTTGTTCATCTAACTTCTCTTGAAATAAGTTGTGTACCACCATTTTAGTTCTTGAATGATAGAAGTATGAGATATTTTTTATTTTTGAATTTACTAATTATATATGACTAAGAGGTTGCCATAATCTGCATTCAAACATAAGTGCTAAATATCTTTGGAATGTTTATGACAAATGACACATCTATTGGGGAATTGGAATCATATTTTTTGGTGTTTGTTTTGCATTAGAAGCTTACTTTCACAGGTAAGTTAAAGCATCCATTTGTTTCTAGGGCTCCAAGGGTTGTTCCAAACCCAATGTTTACAAGGGTGAGTGTGATTCATTGTGCTTCAATGTTTCTAATGTACTTGAGTGGGATGATGTTCTTTAAGTGATATCTAACAGTGATATCTTAGAAACTTCATCGTAAATAGTTGAAAAGAGGTCATTAATCATTTTAGAACTTGTAGCATTCATTGAGGAAGAGAGACATGCAAGTTTGGGGATCTTCAATTCATACTTGATTAACTTCGTGCAGAGTTTTGGCAAATCTTTGTCTATGTTGATATCAACATAGGAATCTTTACTAGCATAGGCTTGTCATGCTATGCCTTGAATTCCCAGTTCCATTACAATTCTCTCTAAGTTTTGAATCTTCATATCAACTTGTTTTTTTTTTCTTTCTTGAGGGTCACCATGGCTTTATCACCAATGAGTTTCATAAGGGTTCATTTGGCACTAGTAACAGACTATGGGACATATTCACATATAATGTGCTGTTCTGTGAATCTACACCATTTTTTTAGACAATTTTGTGGAACAATAATAACATGTTACCGCTGCTAAATTGCCCATAAGCAAACAAGATTTCTTTTTATTGTAGTTGTCAAGCCCATTTCATGGACCTCCCTTGAGGCATGTGTCTTATTTGAGCAAGAAGGATCTAAATTCATGGCCATTGGGAGTCTGATACTCCTTCGTCAATTAGACCATCATCAATTTAAAAGCCATACGAATGTTTGGATATATGGTTTCTTTTGTATCATCATTGGATAAGGAGTCTTCTGTTGCAAATCCTCAACAAACTCTCCCTAGTGTTTTACCGTGTCGACAACATATGAAATGGGTTCAAGCTACCGTGAAGAACAGGTAGATATCTGATACAAGTTTACTGAAAGAGGAAAATGGGAAAACTCTGAGCATTCGTTACATAAGGTGGAACCTTTTTTAGTTTTTGATTGAAAATGACTTGTATCAAATGACTTGGCGACGGATTCTTTTATCAGGTGGATATGTAGCCAAAGGTTTCTAAGCACTACAAAAAAAGATAATTTGGACGCGTGGAAAATATAGTGTCAGTGAACGCCAACTTTTGCGAACGGTCACAGAGGCATATGGGTAATTACAAATTTTTAGTGTCGTCCATCGGTTAAAATTACCATCACCAACACGTGGAACTACTGGGTCATTGAAGTTCAATCTTTATTGATGTCTACAATAGGACGTCAATGAAAGTGAAGAAAACTGTTCATCTTTACCCTCGCATTATGGCACTTGCGTCGATGATGTCTACTGCATTAAATTTATCGACATTTTTAGATTGCTTGAAGATTGAAAAGGATTGGTTCGGCGATCTCCACTCCCTTTTTCTTTAATTTTATATGATTCGGAGTGAAAACATACTTGTATGGTATATGTCTGAATTTTAAAGTAACGATTGCGTCGATGATGTCTACTGCATTAAATTTATCGACATTTTTAGATTGCTTGAAGATTTAAAAGGGTTGGTTCGGCGATCTCCACTCCCTTTTTCTTTAATTTTATATGATTTGGAGCGAAAACATACTTGTATGGTATATGTCTGAATTTTAAAGTAACGATGCTGGTTGGCCAGAAACGTTTGGCTCTGCTAGTGTGTTTAGCCATGTAGGGAATGCATTCTTAAGTGGAATTGTCGTAACTAGGTGGTGTACAACTGTATACTTTAGATTGGCTGAAATATATTATGGGCTTTTGAAAGGGTTCTCAGGGCTAGCAAGAAAAGTTTCAAAGGAGTGCTCAAATTGTTCTTCTTGGGTGTCATACAAAAAAAATAACTGGCAAAGACAATTGCATACATTGAATCATCAACTTACCATCTTTTAAACCTACATAGCATGTCGTTTTTCTAGGAAATTTTAAAAATCACCACCATAGAAAGTTGAGAGTTACAAAAGTAAGACTTAATTTTTTGATACTGTTATAGATATTAATAACTTTTTATGCCAGGCCAACAAAAAGATCTAAAGGAAAGTATGTCAACTTAATCTTTAATTTAGTAAATAAAATATCAAAATTTTCCTTTAAAAACGCATGACATAAAAAAAAATATGCCCGCCTTTCTGAGTAAACCTAAGTTTCTCTTGTTAACTTTTTGGTATTAACAAAAGGAAGATGATTCGCGTAACCAAATACATACTAATAGAATAACTTATTGATTTAATTAATATAGTTAGATATGTGTTGAATGTCATGTGGAACTTGAAATTTGTTATTGTTCATGATACTTTAATCATTTTAGTAATTAAATGAACCCAAATTAACTAGTCATAACCTAGGTTGATTCATAGAAGGTTGTATCTAATAAATGTTTTGAAGACTTCAACATTTATAGGTTAAATATTTTTTCATTATTGCCAAATATTGACGTGTGCGTGTGACATAGATTTTCGTTTGCTTCTACGAGAAGAAGTCTGTTTGGTTATGTCGTAACATATATTTTGAATACATTTTCCTTTCTTTCGCTTTTCAGTCGCCATTTAAATTATAGATGATGTCCAACCCCATCCAATCAATTTCTCGAAGAAAGGCTGCTCGTTGACCGGTTGACTTAGCTGGGAGCCAACTGCTTTTATTCCATTCGCTTAGGGCACGGAAGACCAGGTCCGGTGGGGACAGGCCTGACCAGGCCCCTGTGTGACGGCTAGGACTTAGCACCTAATATATAGCAGGTTGGGACCCATCAATTCAACCTCCGCTAAACCAGGTAGGTCTGGACCAATCAATTCAACCTCCGCTAAACCAGGTAGGTCTGGTCATCGGTGGCCGGAGGTCGCAGCTGAGGTACACCTTAATTAATTGCCCAGAAAGAGCACACAAAAAATATATTAACTTATCAAGGGCAAGTCAAGGGCCTACAGAGAGCCCTGACCTCACTTTAAAAAAATATAGAAATTTATATCTCAAGTTTAGAAAATTTTATTACAAAATTTCAAAAAATGATATTTTGGTATCTATCAAAATTTAAAAACTTTAATTTCGCCCTTTAATGACAATTTTTTGCTTTCGCCCATGTACCAACATCTTTCCCTAATAAGCTCAAAAGGGTCATTTGAAATAACATATATTTTCACTTTTTTCAACCATAATCCCATAAGTTAATTTTTGTTACAAGATACTTTGAGTTATATGTTGCTCCTAGTCCTCCTCTGAATCTTTTTAGAAAAGAAGCTTTCACTGAAATCAAATGAAAGATGTCGTGCCTCCTACCTGACTAGTTATGCTACATTATATTTATATAGAGCATGTGTGTATGTGTGTGCAAGGAAAACAGCGTTCACTAAAATCAAATGAAAGACACACCTGATATGTGCCTCCTACCTAACTCGCTATGCTAAGTTATATCTGTATAGTGTGTGTGTGCGCTAGTCAGTTAGACCTCTTGCGCTACACAATAAAGAGAGAGGGTGAGAGAGAGAGTTCAACAGTTTATGTATTTGCTAATGCTATCGACTTTTGTAAGTTTGAGAATTCAAGAGAGCCTTTAGGGATTAGAGCTAAGTGGAGGCTTGGATGGAGAGTGGTACATCTATCATACTTTAAAGTATGATGTATCTATTGTTTAGAATGTAAAAGTAGACAACTTGACTGTGACCGACATACCAGCTTATGGTATGCCCTTCAGGGCATTCATTTTGTAAGTTGAGAACATATTTATGTAAGAGACATTAATGTCTAAAATATTGTGGGACAATGTAAATGGCATGTTTTTATATCTAAACTTGAATTTGATTGGATGTCATCTCTTAAATTCGAATCCCATCTAGTTTCTTTTTTTTTATATCTGATAATTATGAGATATTAGATTTTATGAACGTAAATCGAATTTATTGAGACCCCTGTGCATATGGGAGAGATATTTTATCTCGATCGAATGGGACCGTGATTTTCTTTTCTTTGGACATGGCGCTCCTTTACAAAAAAAAGGGTCGGATGTGAGAAGGCCGTGTGCATGAACCGGATCTTGGACCGACGTAAACAGCCAAAAATCCGGATTTTTTTGGCTTTTGACACTATTGCCCTCGTATGCTGCCAATGAAACAATGGCGAAACGAGGAATAGGTAGAAAGAGCGTTCTGCCTTATCGTCGTTCCCACCAGAAGTCCAGAACCTTCGGAATCGAATAATCGGAAACAATATCACACTTTATTGAAT
Organism: Nymphaea thermarum; assembly: GCA_011799765.1. Taxonomy (NCBI): domain Eukaryota; kingdom Viridiplantae; phylum Streptophyta; class Magnoliopsida; order Nymphaeales; family Nymphaeaceae; genus Nymphaea; species Nymphaea thermarum. The sequence continues at coordinate 136,016 of JAANDH010000236.1, read as the reverse complement.
AAAAAAGAAAGGGACAATACATTTTTAAAATACCAGAGCCGTGCTGGAATTTTGAGGCACACCGACGCTGCTGGGGGGTTTTCGTAGGTGGGACCCATCTCACCAGCAAGCCGGGAGGAGTGGGCCCCATTTCACCGTTCACCGGAGAAATCACAATAAACAATGAGGGAAAAGAAAATCGGCGAACGCGTGGAAACGCGTGGCCGCGGATTTACAGGGAAAGGCGTAGCCAGGAAAATGGGAATGTAGAGCGAGGGACTCTGCAATGGCGTCGTCCACTATATATATGCAACACCTCCATCTTCCGCATTCCATCTCACATCTTCCCTTCTATGGGATTCTTCGTTTGGGACGTCTTCTGAGCCTTCCACCTTCTCCGTTCTCTCCCTTTCTTCCTCGTTCTCTTCCCTGCCTCTCTAGCGAACATCGGAAAGAGAAGAGGAACGGAAGAAAGGAGACACCCGTGTCCGTAAAAGATTCAATAACACCCAAAACAAGACCTGGGAGAAGAGCGAGATGGGGAGGTACGTGGAGATGTTGGATTTGGGGGTGAGGATCGCCGCTCGCTTCCACTCCCACTGCCCCCAGACCGCCCGCATGTACTACAAGCCCCCTCCCACCGAGCAGCATGACGCCGCCGGCGACCGGCGCCAATCCGACGACCACGGCAAGGCCGCCTCGACGGATTTTCCGGCGTCCGATATCATTCTTTGTACCGTCGTTTGATCGTATGAAACATTGCGCCGATTAATTGAAACGGGTCACAATCAAAATATTCCGTTTTCTCTCTTTGCTGCCTCCCTTTTCGCAGTATGCCCTACGAATTTGCCGTCATTCTTATCGTTCATCTGTTCCTGATGGGGTAATTTTGTATGTAAATAGACTCGACCATTCAGCCAAATCATCTTTCCCCTGTTCGCCTCTTTAATACCTCTGCAACAATGATATTATTAGCAATGTTGGCATCTGGATGATAAGAAACAGAACAATTTTTCGCTTCGATTATGGAAACTGAAAACAATTTTAGCAATCGTCATGTATAAACAAGTGCAAGTGAGAAGCGACCGCGGTAAGTAACATATGGGCGCAGCTTTTTGTTGTTTTAACTGATGATGTGGAACTTTTTTCTCCGGAGAAGTTTTGGAGGATGGAAAAAATAGAACTCTTAGCCAGGGCCCGTCCCTAAGATGTTGAAAGCAAAAACTGGTGAGAATGATTCAAGACATCTATAACTTGAGGCTGATTTGTTTGTCATGATATTCTATATGATGAAATGATACAATCCCATTACTGTTGACAACTTAGCGCAGCCTGGTTTGCCGCACATAAAAGGTGGTGGAGAAGCTCCGCCAGTTGGTAAGAGGTTGGTGCTGACCTGAATACAGCTGCCGGGTAGAGACGGCCTCCAAAAACGCAGGGCTTTCAACACTTATTAAATGACGTCTAAAGGAATCCCTTCCCCACTCTACAATTCTTTATTCTGAGTAAACGTTTTGATTTCTGAAAAAGAAAATGCTATTTGTAAAAACAGCACCTGCCCTGAGTGACGCCTCCCCCAATTCCCAACCGCTGCGAGTTTTATGGCCGATGTGATTTTCCAGCAAGCAAAATCTTCCGAATCTTTCTTGGGGTCCAAGACAAACCACTTTTCTTCCAAGTAGACGAATCATAATTTCTTTTTCACTAAAAACCAACTATTGTCTGAATTATTCTGATAAAAAGTTCGACGGGCATCGAGCAAGTAAGCAGAACGAGTCGGCCTGAGTTGGGCTCGGGTTGATTCGACGTTCGAAGCTAGGTTCGACTCAGCTTGATTAAAAATAAAATAAAAAATTTTAATATAAAATATAAAAAAAATTAGTCGGATCGAATCGAGCTTCATGGAATCAACCCAAACAGATTTTTTTAAGCTCAAGCCCAACCCGATCAACTGGGTTACCCAAAATCCGTTGCTGAAACTTACGGTGAAGCAGGGAGGTTAATGGTGCCGATGATCCGGTGGGGGAGGCTACCACCGACTCCATGCCTGTTTGTTATTTTTTTAATTAAAGGCAAATTAAGCTATTTCCGCATCAAATTTCTTGGAGGACTCCTTCATAAGTTTTATCAATTTAAAAGTGTCAAAAAAACAATATTTACAAAGAAATTAACAAAAATTGCTGCAACTTGCACAAGAGACAATAATGTACCTCAAACTAAGGGCAGCAAGGAAAGAGTATGCACATCTGGATTTTCGTTTATGATACGAAAAAGTTATACTTTGTTAGTCACGATTTGAGGAGCTGCTCTATTTACCCCTGTACCTGCAATGCAATAAGAGAACTAAGCAAGAATTTCCATTTCCTGTTCTTAGCGCTCATGAAAATGATTGAGCAACAATTGAAGTCAAAATGAAAAAGCGTTCAAGCTAACATTTCTGTCTCAGGGGAAGGAGATATCGATCTATGGTAGAAAGGATTTTCTACGTCAAAAACATCTTTGGCTCTTTTTACCTTAACAGCAACCTAGCAAGCACCCTTAGATTTTCTAAATGCTATTTGGATAGTTCCATGGTTAGGATGATTGGTTAGCCATTTGCTCGGGAGAATGCCAAAACTAGTCTAAAACCGCATTTCCAAAAGTTCTTTGGGGCGGCTATCAAGGAGAGCGGCAAAACTGTTCACACAGTCCAACCATGTCTGTGAGCACATGAAGTCTACGGATCTGCTATCTCCCCCGAATGATTTTAAGTAGTCAAAGCCACCGTATATGTTGAAAATTTTCTGTCATGCATTCATTTAAATGTCTCACACATGTAGGCTGCTGATGATGGTTGTGTCTATATGTATGTCCTCTTGTAAGTGTGTATGCTAAAATCCTTCCGTCATCCTTCGATCCAACCTCTCACAAGAAAGGGCAATAGAGATTTTTGTTAATCTCTGGTAGAAAATATAATTAAAGAATTTCTTTTATTGTATTTTCCATAATAGATTATGTTACGTGTTTTAGATATCGTGTCGCAGGATATCTTGTGCAATTGTATAATTTCTTGGGTAATAAATGATATTGGGTTCATATTAAACTGAAATATGTCAACAAAATTACAAGTGGGTCTTTGAACGGCTTAAAAGTATCGTTTATGGTTAGCACACAAAAATAAAATAAAATGAAGGACATAATTTGCTATTAAATTGGGAGAGTTTACTCGGCGTCTACTCTACTTGATCATTTGTGCTTTTTAGTTGACAGATATCAGATCAGGGACGAGGGAATCAAACTTCATGTGTGAACAGAAATGTTCGACGCGTCGCCCGGCGAGAAACTACAGATGAGCCTTCTCCAGATAGAGCTCTGGCCCGCTTTTCAAAGAACCCCATTATCGTGGGAGATTTGCTAAACGTTCTTTCCTCTTTTTTCTTTTTTTTCTTTTTTTAAGTGACCTAAAGGATAAACAATATTAAAAGATACAGCTACCTTTTAGATATTTTTAAGATTTTACACTTAAACTTTTAATTTTTACTTTTTCGGGTGTATCAAAGTAAAGTGACGCGGATATGTAGATACAATTGTATTTTAAAACTTGAACGTCGGTATTTCAAGCTTTATATATATATATATATATATATATCTACCATATCATAATTTTTATCATAATTTTCAACATTGGTGTGCCTGGTACCCAATCCCTCTAACATGCGCGTGCCTAGTAAATTATTGTTTGATTTTTCTTAGTTAGTTTTGAAACATAGTTGACATGTTTGGGAGGCACCGAGAAGTCAAGAGATTCACGGGGTTATTCCTCCCCATTTGAAGACTAATGGGAGACGTGACGTATATTGTTTGGTCAAAATTGGATTTTTTCACAAACCTAATTTTATCGTCACACGTCTTAAATCACATTTAAGGGTGACGACGTAGATTCCATTAGTACGAAATTAGCAGGCGTGCTTTTCGATCTCCTTTTTTTTTTTTTGTCTTTTATTTGATTGAAACAATTAAATGAACTGTATCCCATTTAAGCTTCCGCACGTCTATAGGCAAAAATTTACTACTTAAAAAAAGAGGGTTGGAAACAAAAGCATAGCATTTTTGCTGTTCCAAAGTTTGGAAAAATTTGTCTAAAACCATGTTTGCCTATGGATGGAATTCCTTGTTTTCTACACGTAGATGGAATTCCTTGTTTATCCATGGTAATAACCAGGTACTCGGCCCAACTCGAGCCTGAGCCCAGAAAGAAGGGCATTGGACCGACCCCAAATGTTATTGGGCCGGCCCGGTTGGGCTTGATAGTAGTTTTTTAATATACATTTTATTATTTTTATATAATTATAACATTTTATTATAATTTTTAATATTTATATACTATTTTATATTAAAAATATATATTTTATAATTTAATCAGCTGAGGCCAAGGATCGAGTTTCCGACTGTCGGGCCGGCCCAGGCTTAGTTTTATGTCGAGCGAATTCTCCTCAATAAAAATTCTAAAGAAAATCCTTTCATAATCTTCTTATGGCCCCGGTAGAGTTCCGCTCAGATTTTTTTTTTCTTTAAAATGACGTCTTGTGCTCGGAGTTTAGTCACCAAAAAGAAGATTTTTTTGACAATTTATAGAGATTATTCATATTAGCTAATAAAGCTACATGACGTAACTTCAACTTTCACATAAACTAAAACCTTTTTCTTTACTTGAAAGAATCATAGACGTACCTGTGAAAATGTGCCTGACCTTGCTTTTGCTTCTATAATACTCGAGAATAAATTTTTTAACGTCTCATCTTTAGTGTGAAATGCAGATAGGAACTAGGAAATGCCAAAAAGGGTAGGAGATGCCAAAAGTCGACCACTTTTTGACTTTTGTGGGATACCTTTGACCATTGACTTTGTGAAAATAATTAGAATAATTTTGTGAAAAGTGTTTTCTTATAACTCCTTTGATGTTACAACTTTGTTGTTTGATTTTTATTAGCTAAATTCATTAAGCATTATAAAAGTTGTGGTCATGTTTCGATCATATTATTGACTTGAAATTTTAATTCTATAACTAAACTTTCATAAAGGTATAAAAGGTCTGGTACAAATTTGGCTTGTTAAAAAACCCGATGAGTCGATACCTTAGGGTAGTGTTTGATAACCCGGTATTCTACTGTAGCACCGGAATAATTATTCAAATTTTTTAAAAAATTCGAATGTATCAAACGTGGAATCGGAATTTTCGACCGTTGAGGTCGATTCCGGAATAATGTTTTCGGAAACATTATTTTCGAACCGTTAGGGCACACGGTCGCGTTTATTTCCTTTTGCCTCTATCGCCTCCCGCAGCCCTCTTCGTCCGCAACGGAGCCTCTTCGTCCTCGCGCCGTGAAGCCGCAGCCCGAAGTGCTGACGGTGAGCACACTGATGAGAGCAATGGATCTGCTGAATAGAAGAGATCTTCAGAATTAAACTTTGACCACTTTAATTTGTCTAAGGGAGAAAATAAAGGGAAAAGGGAAAAACTCTCTCCTCACCTCAACTTAATTCATTTTCCCGCAAGAACCATATACAGATGAGAAAGAGGGAAACGAAGAAGTGGAAGAAGAAGTGGTTCCGATTCCGGCAGGGGAGATCTGGCTTCTTGATTGCCGTCGGATGCTCCTCAATATTGGTCCAGGGTGTCGCCAAAGGGTGGGGAAGATGCTGGCACGGTCCGATTGCTGAGATTCCTTCCCAAATTGTCACGGTGTTGGGAAGTGCAGGTTTATGGGCGGCAGGATGGGGTCAGCGATAAGGCAGGTCTCCTGGCCGTGGCACGCGTGGTTGTTGCTGGACGAGAGGTGGACGGCGTCAAGGGGAAGGGACACCAAGTACTCAGACGTTATCATCTGCTTTCCTAAGATGCTTTATCCCTATGTACCTTGACTTGCCAAATAGGCTGCTAAACTGAGTTGACTCAGGCGTGGGTGCAGCTGCCAGTTTTCGATGTTACACTAATTTGATTGCATTTATATCTGTGATATATGTATATATAAGTTTGTTTTATAGAAGTACATGCTCTCTCTCTCTCTCTCTCTCTCTCTCTCTCTCTCTCTCTCTCTCTCTCTCTCTCTCTCTCTCTCTCTCTGTGTGTGTGTGTACATCTCTTCCTGCACTCACCAGGGCATAACTTTAATCCATGGAACTCTTTTTTTATTTGGATATAAAAAGGTGAAATGAGTGCTACTTGCTAATTTTTCATTTGTTTCTCTTGATGCAGGCATTGAGAAGGGTTCATGGATATTGAAGATACATTTTCAGGCTTGGGCAGCAAGTTTATCTCGCTTTGGTCCAAGGATATGAACAAAGCATGTGCATCCAAACACACGAGGCAGAGTTTGAAACAATGGATGATCAAGGTAAAGCATTTGAATTGGAATTTTGTTAAGTATAGATGAGGATGGTAGGCGATTAATGAGGTAACGAGCAGTTAGGATCGCATCCCCCCAAAAGTAAGATGGTACATGGCTCTGTATCATAACAGTACGAGCAACTTCCAACAAATGTTGATGCTTTCTCTCTGCAACACCATTCTGTTGCGAGGTATGTGGACAGGTGAATTGAGGAACAATTCCATGTTTTGAGTAAAATTGTAAAAGATTGGACGATTTGAATTCAAGAGCATTGTCAGTGCAAACTGACTTAACAGAAACTCCAAATTGAGTCTTTATTTCAATAATAAGATTTTGAAGAATACATATAGCTGTAGAAAGTTCCTTCAAAAGGAAAACCCAACTGACATAAGAGAAATCATCAACTACGACCAGATAATACCAAAATTTAGACCGGCTAGCAGTACGGCTAGGCCCCCACACATCAACATGAAGTAAATCAAACAAACTATGACTCGAAGGACTTAGACTCGAAGGAAAAATGCTCCTAGTGTGTTTTCCAAGTTGACGGGCTTCACACTGGAGTGACTCTGACATAGAAAGCAGACGAAACAAGCAACGAAGTTTTGACACAGATGGATGCCCAAGTTTGAGATGCCACTGAAGACTCATCTTCTGCCAAGTTCCAGCCAGTGGACTGAACCTATACGACCCTCTTGCTTCCTGCGCGTTCCTGTTTCAGGTCATATTTCTCTCCTGCTTTCTCTCTGTTCTCTCTCACACTGTGTTTTTCTCTTGGTTTTTTCAGTCCCCTTTTCTCCATTCCGCCAATTCTTCAGTAGCATTCCTCTTCTGAACATAATGTTTGTTGTACTTTTTCTGAACTACGATATAGCCTCAGAGAATATGATGCATGCAGACAAGTCAACTAATTTGTATATGCTTCACATGAAAAGAGTGCTTAAGTATAGGCATTTCTNCAAAGCTTTGCCAGGAAAGAGCAAGGGAAGCGTCAATGGGGTATTCAGATTTCTAAACTGCCTCTCTTTCTTTTCTCGTGTTGTTTTTGGTCAATGATGCATCATGGTGCTTATGTAAAATTATATGCCAATAGGACCATTCTAATTGCAAACAATGTGTATCTGCTCAACAAAGAAATAGCTGCTCCAGTCTTCACCAATGATGATATAAGGAACATCTTAAAAGAATAGGAAACAGAGCTGATGTATTTGATATACTAGGGGATTCGCTTGCACCATCTATATACGGGCATTCATGGATAAAGAAAGTTGTAGTCTTACTGATGCTTGGTGGAGTGGAGAAGAACCTTCCAAATGGGACACACTTAAGAGGGTATGATGGGACTCCATTTGTAGTTAGTTCTATTGGTACGATAATGTTGATTTATGGTTTTCAGCAGCTGTTACATCAGATCAAGAAACAGGTAAATGTTACAGTATCAGTCTATGAGATGCTCACACATGCACCACTATTCATAGTTTTAAGTAGTCTAATATGGTCATGTCTTTTCAGGAGAGAGAAGGCTAGAAGCTGGTGGGATGGTTCTTGCAAATCGAGGTGTTGTATGCATTGATGAATTTGACAAGATGAGCGATCAGGATCGTGTCGCCATACATGAAGCCATGGAGCAGTAGACTGTTACAATTGCCAAAGCTGGTATCCATGCATCTCTTTATGCCAGGTGCAGTGTAGTTGCAGCTGCTAATCCTATATATGGATCTGTAAGTTCTCATTCTATGGGACTCTAGTTTGTATGTAATAAATAGAAGTATGGTGCGTTTAAATCTTTTTGTAAATTTTGCAGAGTGAAATTACCATTCTATTGTTCTTATGTACTGCCTGCTAGAATCATTTGCAATAAAATTTAGAGAATTGTTCTACAAGTAATCTTGTCTTTTCAATCACTAACTGCAGTTTTTTGAAACATGACCAGTGGTCAACATATAGAAAACATACTTGTTCTGAAAACTGCATTTTAGATTCAAGATATGAAAGTGAAACAACAAATTGTATTTTTTAAATTTGACAACATTAACGTGCTTGATTTCTGTATTCATCATGTGTTTAAGAAACTATATAAAGATTATGTAAATATAAAAATATGTTTCCTTATTATCAAACACATAAATATATTTCTGGAAATATATTTCTGTATCATCAAACACAGAAATATATTTCTGGAAATATATTTCTCAGTCATCACACACACACACCAAAATGAGAATCGAAAAGATTTTTCTCATTCCTTTGTTCCAAGAAATATATTTCCAGAAATATATTTTTTGAATTCCAGGTTTTCTTGCCATCAAACACTACCTAGGGGTATTTGTTTGACCTGGAATTAATAGAATTTTATAATCATTATTCTCGTTCTTTAAAGATGGGCATTGATCAAACAAATGATTTTGATTCTAAAATTACAGGCTCATTCAAGAATCAAGAATCAGAATTAAGATCCTACCATAGGGGTGGAAATATAATTCCTGAATTCTAAAAAAATTCATATTTCTTTGAGTCTCAAGGCATGAAGACTTTAATCCATAGATTCTAGAATTTTAGCACCATTTTCATCAAACAAATCATTTTTCTTAATTCTAAACGCAAAGATCTATACTATCAAACTCACAGGAAAACTTTGAAACTGGACTTTTTATTCTAATTTCAGGTTGAGACTTCAAATTTTGATTCTAGATCAAATTGTATGGTATCAAACACTCGTAAAATGATGTTTTTTAGTAGAAGCAATAGTTATAAGATAAAGCACACACGCACACATAGAATGGGCATCAGGCCGCCCGGCCCCGTAAAAATAGGGTCCGAGCCAGCTCGATGTCCAAAACTGGGGCATGAACCCGATACTCGGGGCTCGGAGCCCGACCCAGTTATAACAAAAACTTATTTTTAAAATAAAAAATTAATTTTTTTGAATATAAAATATATTTTAACAATAAAATATATATTATTAATAATAATAAATATTTTTTAAAGGTTATCGGGACGAATCGAGCCGATCCGGACTGACTCTTCAAGCACAGACCGGGTTTTTTGGCCTTGGATCTAGGCCTGTACTAGGCTGCTTGGCTCGGGACCCACCCTTACGCACACATTATATATATAAAGAGGAGCTCAATGCTGCCACATGCTGGATGTTGTCTGATAACTAAAATGTGTCACAATTTATGATGCGGCGACGATTTGGGATGACTTTAGTAATAATTTATGGTTTTTTTTTTAATGATGGATTTTTAAATTTGAAGCATCGGACAACCATCAGGCAGACGATAAGATTGACTTTTCCTGCACTTATATTTATTTATGAGATGTGTTGAGTTGATCGACTAGTACATCAAAATATTCGCGTTTAGTTAGAACCAATAGAAAGATTAGATCCCAGAGGAGGGGTGTATATATAAAGGGAGAAAAGTTGACCATGTGCATTGACATCGTTAAAATTGTGTTTGTTTCACTGCAGATTTGAGATCAAAATGATTTAACATCCTCTGATTTTAAATCCCTTGAATTAATATCAGACCACCTTTTCATCCAGCTTTTTTAAATTCTTGGTTTTTTAACATGTACTATAACTTTAAAAATCTTGTTTAACCTCATAATCTCTCAAAACACATATTTTTATACAGTCTCATATTTAAAATCTTTAAATTCATGGTTTTTTAGCATGTACGATAAATTTAAAAATCTTGTTTAACCTCATGATGTCAGATTTAAGATTCAAGGCTATCCAAATGCAACCTAAAAATGCTCATAATGTAACAAATCAGCATGCTCGAAAGTAGATATAAGAATATGATTATATTTTCAAATTCATCTGTCGTGAAGGGGGCCAAAATTTGGTGAAAGGAAAAGGGTGTTGACTTGTTGGATGAGTGAGATTGGTGCACCGGCGGGCGACCACTATCCCGAGTCTTGCGGCACCGGTAACGGAGACCGGTGCCGGCGGCCTGGTCACCCTCGTGTTTTTTAAGTCAAAGGGCTTTCCAGAAAACGAATACCATGCCGAAGAATGAGTCGCACGAGGCGGCGCGTGGACGCGCGCCTATTGGGGAAACCAGAAAGTGGGAAGGAAACGGAGCAGGAAGGCGGAGAGAAAGAGGGGAAGACTCCGCCTTAAATAGGGAGCGACTCCGCACTATCTTCTTCGTCCCAGCCTTCTTTCATGGGACTCTCTCTTTGGGACGTCTTCTGAGAAATCACTTTCCCCGTTCTTCTTTCCTTTCCTCTCTCTCTGTATTTTCTGTAACAGGGAGGAAGGAAAGGAAAAGGAGAAAAAGAAGCCAAAAACACCAAAATTCAGGAGATCCAACAGCGAGCGATCGGAGGAAGAGAAAAGAAAGGGAAAGAGGGGAAGATGGGGAGGTACGTTGAGATGCTGGACATGGGGGTGAGGATCGCCTGTCGCTTCCACTCCCACTGCCCACAGACCGCCCGGATGTATTATAAGCCTCCTCCGACCGACCACCATGATGCCGCCGGCGACCGTGGCGAACCCTACGTCACCCTAGTGGGACTTCTCTGCGGGAAACCTGCAGCTGCTTCCGGGGATTTCCCGGCGTCCCATTCATTCTATTTACCGTCGTTTGATCTTGAGATCATCAATTTTGGCCGTTAATTTTTTGTTCATTCAATCAATATTCTTTTACAACCCTCGTTCTTGTAGCAGCATGTCATCTCTCTCTCTCTCTCTTGGTGGAAGCCTTACGTTTATGTGCCTTTTGAATCCTGCGAAGAGGATAACTTTGGCCGGACAAGTGCCGAGAATCTCTGTCTTACAAGGCCTGAGCTAATTTTGCTTCAAGAAAAACTATCCCATTTCTTGTGCTAATCGGCTGTCAGTGTTTTAGAATTAAAATTCCTTTTTATGAAAGAAAAATAAAGTTATCAAACAAAGAATTTTGATTCCAGGATTATACACTCATTCTTGAATCAAAATTCTGAAATTATGATTTTGTCATATGAAGTGGAATAATGATTCTGAAATTTTAATTTTTTTTTGTTTGGAATATGTTATGATGGTTTTAATTAATCAATTCTAAAATTTTAATTGCAGTTTTATCAAACATATAATTTTTTAATTTTAGATTCAAAATTCTAGGCTATCAAACACAAAGTGAAACTAGAATTAAAATTTTCATTCCAATTCCAGTTTGAGGTGAAACTGTGTTTGTAGAATTTATATTTTACAATCAAAATTCAAGGCCTTCAAATGCCTCCTTAATGTTCATGCACAATTGCACAATTTAATCTACATGGATTCAGCAAACTAGAATGAAATAATGAATTAATTATAGTTCATTTCCTACATACTAACGTTTAAGTCATATGATCTGTTATTTAAATTTGTCAGAATTCATACGTTATAGATACAATTTCGGCGGTTTAAATCCTCTTCAGTTAGCTTTGATGGGTATTAGTATGGCCGTGATTGAAAAGACCAAGCAAGCGTGAATTTCGGTAACCTGCTGCGTTTGATGAGTTGTATCCTCTCTCCATTTTCTCAGGTTGACCAGACTTTCCCCAATATTTTGCTGTCATATTCACAACAAACATCACCCAGGGGCGTGTAAAATTTCACCCAATTTGACAAGATCAATGCGTCTGAAATTCCTGTATACGTAGCTTACCGAGTCCACACACTTCAACACAGATACAATATTGAGAGGACAAAAAGTTCCAAGAAGTTGAGTTTTTATGAGGGATGCCAATCGATTACAACCAGATATTTCCTAATTCGACTTAGAGTTGGATTTGAATTCAGATGTAAGAATACAAATGGAATATGAATTTTTATCTGTAATCAGATTGGGATGTTCCTTACAGTCAAATTGGCATCTGACTGCCAACCAGATGTAAGATTTCTTATCAAAATTCAATATATCGAATTAAAATTCCAGGGGAATAGCGAATTCTCTCCTAACCATTGACGTTCTAGTTCTTGGCAGGCCCATGCAAACAAGTGTCACAAAAAGGAGGAAGAAAAAAAAGAAGCTGAGAAGACTTGCTTTTCTTCTTTCAAAAGAAAAAAGGATAGCAAGTCTTCCGCTCGCACAGAAGAATCCGGCCAAGAGAACCAGAAAAAAAGAATTGTTCTGCTTTATGAAGAAGAGAAGAGTGCACCCATATTCCATTTTCTCCACCATAGATCAGGTCAATTATGTATTCCTGCTTTTAGTTTTATGTGTGGTGCCAAAAGAAAGCACCTCTGGATCTCCGACTGGCTAACGGAATCGCATACATGCTCTTCCATTTACAGGATCATTAAAGGTTGGAGATGGGAGATGCAAATTCATGGCTTCAGTACTTGGGTTCTGCCTGGCCGCAGCTCATATTTCTCGGCGTTTGAAATCTTAGATTCTAAATGCTGTTATGAATGAAAGCAGAAATTTGAAAAAGAATACGCATGATAGCCTTTTTATACTGTCATGCTCTCTTCCCAACTGAAATTTCCCGGCGATTTTCAGTCTTTCCAGAGAGGTACTGAGCTGAGGCCATCACACTCACTCCCTATCCTCCACAGACGAGAGATCTCGCCAGCCATTCCTCTTCCTCTTCTGCCCACATAAGAATCCCTATCCTGACGCCCACATCCCTCATCCTCCTCGTATTCTCGGAAGCCAGTTGACTCCCCTCCAATATACCAGTTTTGACAACTTTGCAATTGCCCTTATCAGCAGTTGATTGCAGCAGAATCAACAGTTTCACATCTGATCGGCGGATTAGAAGTCTTTGATCTAGGGTTTGAAAGGCCAATTCATGTGTATGGCCGTCGACAAGGTTCTGTTGATTAATCATGAGTTAACTGTGATGCTAGTAATTTTTTTTCTTAGTTTGCTTGGATTAACGCCTTGTCCCTTTTCTATATTTTTTGTTTTATTTTAGAATGAATTCATGTGACACTTTAAAAATTTTCACCATTATCGCATGGACACAATCTCTTTGTAATTTTCATTTCATGGGAAATTTAAGCATGTGATCCCTGCACACCATGAAGAAAAAGAAGCACAAATGATAACCAACTTTTACACCATTATTCACTAATGATGATTGAAGAACACATTTCCAGGTTTTGTCCTCATAGAAGCCCCTGATTTATATCAGTAGCATATATTTCTGTGCGCGTTGTTGATAAATATAGATCAAATAGAAAACGTTCGACCATATTGCTTTTTGTTTCTCAATTCTAAACTTAACTTCAAAGATCAAACATAAGCCCTTTGCTGAGTTCTGTAAGCATTGAAACTCCTGTCAACTTTGTCAACTTAAATCTAAACTTTAATAGAAATTGAAAGAACTGGTGCTTTGCCTACTCCATTTATCTCCTCCCTCTGGTCATTTTTCATGTCCACGCAAACTCAGGGCTGTTGTATTTGTTTGTGCTGTGAGATCATAGTCCATTGTATATTCCTCAACCTAAACTATTGTTATCACCTCTACAGTGCATATACGTAGAAAACAGCCAATGTAGTATTTCGAAAATCAGCGAAACTGTATCTGACAATTTTGTCCTCATATCCAGCATTTCAAATCCTTTAGTGCTCCGTGGTGATGAATGTAAAGTTTTCAAGCAGATCCCATTCAAACACCTCTCTCATTCTCAGCCTCTTTCATAGCATATTTGCCTCTATTTCAATTACTAACCCCATTAAGCAGACACTCTCCACTAGTTTGTCACTTTCTCTTGGCATTGTTGAAATCATGAGTTGTTGGAATCTGCACATAGAAATTCCACTAGACTCAGTCAAGCTTTTACTGAAATTTCCCTGGAAATCTAAGTGTACTTTGTTACTTGATATCTATATCATGATTGCTGCTGCGATTCTTCTTTCTTTGTATGATTATCACTCTGATTTGTTTGACAATTCATGCTGAAGTATAACTGTGGTCAGCGATCACTGAAGAAGCTTTGGAACCTAGTTGACACATTTCGTCATGGGCTACTACTACTTGTCTATTTTAGTATAAAAAGGGAAATGTTCTTATTTACTAACATCTAAATATACTTTCTCCATAATTGTTTTGACTTGTCTTCTAGACCATAAGTAACAAAATCCTCTTGTTATTTTTTATTGCAACAAAAAGAGAAAAAATTATTACCACAGAAATGGATAACAACTGCTTTTTGTTATATATTAAGAATTTAGAATATAGTGTTTTTGCAGTCAGAACTTAAGATTGAACCAAACTGTCCCACATTTTGAAGGAAGGAAAGAAACAGTTCGAATGGAGCAACCTCCAGGTTAGTAAGGTGGTCCTATATTGCCTGGCAAGGAGGCCCTTACAGAGCCTTCCATGTATCGGGTTTTCCTACTTTACTTCTAGTTTTTGCAATCCATTGTGGTCAAAACCTGATCCTTGATCCATAATAACCAAAAACATGCATAGAAGAAGAAGACGCCCTGAAGTCACTCCTATAGCTCCATCCGAACTGTTTGGTTGTATTTGACTCTCTTCAGTTGCAGAACCGCCCTGTTTGTGGTGCTTAATTTTATTGAAATTGGTAGATGATGCTGCTATTCAGTTTCATCATTGGCAAGGAAGGAGTTATTCGACTGGTAATGTATTCAACTGTTTAGTACAAGGCTGCTTGTTTGAAGGCCATTGCATTGCTTCTTTGAAGATATGCCCAAGCCGTGTCATTTGTTATTCTTTGTGCTGTAGCTTGTGTAGGTTATATGATGAGGTTTCAGCTGAAGTAGAAAGTGCTTCAGCATAAGAAGCAATGTAGGGTGTGGTGTGTCCATAGCATTGGCCTATGTGTGATTATGCCATTAATGTAACATGGGCATCAACAGGTCGTTTGCTGAGGCAAGTCATAGTGATTAGGAATGAAGTTGTCAATAATTTTCCTGCATTTGAGGCCTTTATGATTATGGGTCCACTTTAGTCTTTTACTGTGTTTTATCCTAAATAGTTCAGATTCAAAAGAATAGGATGCTCGGTATCTTCTTCGGTCATTTTACTGTAACATTACCCCTTTACTTGTGACTTGTGAGCAATTCAATCATTCCCATACCGTAGGCTACTCTAAAGAATGTAAACTTGTCCTAAATTCCTGATACAAGTTGCAACCCGTCTAGTCTAGGCAAATTCTTTGGTTCATCGTGGAAGAGTTCTAAACAGTTGCCTTGAATTTATTTTAGGTTGTTGCGTGTGAAGTTTCTTTCTATACTTGGGTTTCACTTTAGTGATTGCTTTTGGTAATTTGACTGGTTACTTACCAACTAGTCACTTAGTAATACACAAAAATAGTGACGAAAATTCAGGTATGACCTTGTGGCGAGACCCGAACGAACCAACTTCAGCTGCTTGTTCTGGTCTTTTTTTTCTGTTGGAGAAGAAGGTGGTGGGGCTGAACTAGGATTGAACTAAGAAATAGTCAAATCAGAGCAGAGTATCGTTTGAATAAAACAACTCGGTGTTTGTCTCGTGAAGTTTTTTGTCATGATGACAGAATGTATCTGCAATACATTTCAATTTTGTAGAGGAATTGTTGTAACAAACCGAGCGCAGCGGAAGATGCCTGTCCAAAGGTTGCACGTAGTCTCCTTTTGTTAGCTGTTCCCCACCACGCAGCAGTCACGAACAGTTACCTCTGTAAAGGAGACTATCCAACAGGAATAACTATATACTATATTCCAACAGGAAATTTATATTGATTTGGTACTATGTTTTTTGGTAAAAGCCTTTCCCTACACCAGCACCAAAAGCTTATGTTGGAGAAAAGGCAGGCAAAAGAAAGTCACTGAAAAACTGAAACTGGAGGGGATGAAAGAGATTAGCCATCATGTTAGTAATGAAAAATGAAAGGAACGATCAGAAGTTAAAAAAGTTCCATAGCGGCTTCCTTGAAGATGAAAGTTTTCTCTTAACTTTGTCCTCACCTGCAGAAGCAAAGTCAGTTCTCGAACTGAAAATTTTGTGTTGTGATTCTGTACAGTGATTGATTTTGATGCTTCTGTAATCAGAGTATGCTTGTATTAGTTTGGATATCCTAATTTTCAGCTTCGGAAGATTAGATTGGTCTAGCCACACTGAGTGCCGTGGCAATTGCTCCGACATGCACGTGAACAGTCTCAAATGTAATAATAGTTCAGATGCAAATTGTTCCTCATCTCCACACAAAGTCTATATGACTAGGGTTGTCAATGAGTCGGTTTAGTTTGTTACCAAAAAAAAAAATTGTCCATTCAGTGACACAACAAACAGCACGCAATCAACAAAGTTGGTTTTCCGTAACGCATAAAGACAACCATCAAAGACACTTAGTCATTTTGTCCCGAGTTAACAAAACGTTAGTGAAAGCTTTTTTACCAACACTAATCCTATATGTGTCACAAATACTCTAAACAGTGGCTTCAATGACGCTATTTCAGAAACCATCACTTGGGTGTTTAATAGAATTGCATATCCAGAGACACTATTTAGAAAATGTCAACCGAAAGTCCCAGCAGTATTGTATCTTTATTGACAGAGATGCTGTGTCGGAAAACATCATTCAACAGCATTAGAATCTTAGTGACGTAATTCGGAAAATGTCGCTCAAGGTCTGAGGTGTATTGCACATTTATTGACGCTATTTCAGAAAATGTTATTGAAGGTCCAAGTAATTCCAGTTTCAGTGACACTATTTTAGAAAATGCTACTGAAAGTCCCAGCAGTATTGCAATTTTTGAGAAGCTGTTTAATAGGACATCACACATTGGGGGTCCGAGGGGTGTTGAAGTTGTCTTGATTTTAGAAAATTATTTTATCCATCTTTAAAATTTTCTTCGTCTACCAGTTTTCCTTTCGCAAACAAAAACATGACAAATTCAGTAAGGTGAAGGACAGTAACCACTTTATAAGATGTTCCATAATTCCAGAAAACATTTCATCTATGAATTTACAAAATTTTCACACAAAAAGTAGTGAAATTTTATCGGTAATAGTAAGAACGTGCCTAGAGAGAAAATGCTAATTCAACATAACCCGAACCAGAGCAATACTATATTGGACGACTAATGTTGGGATCCCTTAAATATGACATTGTGAAACATTGTGAAAACTACCAAGATTAGGAAAAACCAAATTCAATGGTTGAGTTTCCCATATCGTCCCATCCGAGCATTCACCTAAGTAATTTAGACCGAGCCTATTATCCAAAGCAAGAGCTTCTCCATGACAACTTAAAGGTGGATTTGTCTAGAAGTCTATATGGTAGGAATGGATTTATAAGTTCTTATTTAGGAGATCAACTTGGAAAAGTGTGCCATTAGTTTACAAGTAGGACTGCTCAATGGGTCAAACCAACTTGAGCTCAACTTGAACACGCTTGCAAAGCTCAACTCAAGTTCGGTTTCTTTATAAACGAGCCAAACACAAGTTTAAAATTATGCTTCAAATGTTAAACAAGTTGAGTTATAATTGTAAGAACTCGACTCGTATAAACATGACTCCGCTTGACTATATAAATGTATCATGAATGAGAGACTTTCTGCAAGTTTTTCTTTAGAGGATATTTGAATGTAAAATACATGCATTCTTTCTTTGGATTTTCTGTTAGATAATCATAACTGAGTTCGTTAAAAGAAACTAATTAAATGAGTTAACAAGTTAAAAGAAGCAAGACATGTTAGGTTAATGGAAATGAGTTAAATGAGTTGAGCTCGAGCTCAACATTGTATTGTTGGGTCGAGCTCAAGCCTGTTTTGTGGAGCTCGATTTGAGTTCAAGCTTAGCTCGAGTTCAAGATTTTTTTAGTCGAGTCAAGGCCTCAAGCTCGAGTCAAGGCATCGAGTTTGAGTCGGCTCATGTGCAACCCTATCTACAAGCTAGCCTGAAATGGAGCATATCGAACTTAACTTGAGCCTTAGATGACCCAGATCAAGCTTGATTGAGTCCACCAGACAAGCTTAACTAGGGTGACCACAAGAGTGCTAATCGGCACGACTAAGCTCGTGGCTCGAGCTCAGTGGTGCTGAGAATAAAAATACATTGTTTTTCACTTCAGCTAGAAATAAGACACAGTACTTCGGAACACAAGGCCAAGGTACGTTGGCTGAAAGAAGAAAAGGAAAAATAAGAACACAAGGCCAAGGTCTGTTGTTCAAATGGGTGTGTCCCCTTCTGCTCAATCCTAACTCATTTAAGAAATGAGTCAAACTTGAGTCGAGCTTAAGTGGAGTCCAGTATTACCGAACTCTGGGTAAATCAGCTCCTTCTGCAGTCCCACTCAGCTTGGGCCCAGGTCCGAGCACTAGCCTGGCTCGATTTGAAGTTGAACATGTTCTAATCTGCAATTTGGTCCAGCCGGATGCCCACCTTTAGGGCTACTACATAATTTCTAAAATTTTCACAAGCAAGTAGGGCGGAGCCAGAAATTTTTGTCTATAGGACACTAAATATATTGATAACAATTTTTCAGTTGGCTTTGGGGCAATGACCTAGGTCTTGTGGGGTTGATCCATATAACTCTTAGGGCTACTACATAATTTCTAAAATTTTCGCAAGCAAGTAAGGCGGAGCCAGAAATTTTTGTCTACAGGACACTAAATATATTGATAACAATTTTTCAGTTGGCTTTGGGGCATTGACCTAGGTCTCGTGGGGTTGATCCATATAATTGAACTCAAATCTTCCATATCAATCATTAAGGTTTTAGAGTGGACTCCATGTGGCATACACCCCCTTTTCCCTTGGTGCCAAGCGAGAATTTTGTAAAACTTTTGCAGGGTAATTTTTTTTTTCCAAAACTAAGGAGAACATGCCCCTGTTGGGCTCCCTTAGCTCCACTCTGCATAGCGGCTCCTTGATGGAAAGCAGAGACAGAGCCAGAATTTTCTTGTGAGGAGGCTGAATCAAAATTTTTAAATTTTGATATAGGATGAAATATCATTTTTTAAAATTTTTTATATATGACAAGTAAATTTTTTTAAAATTTACATGTAATTTAAAAAAAAAATTGAGGCGGGGCCAGGTCCATGTACACTAAGTTTGGGTATCGGGCTGGCCCAACCCGATAACGAGTAGGGCCCGGGCCAGCCCGACCCAATAATGAGTCAGGCCCGGGCTGGTCAGGACCCGGCTCGATTAAATTAAAAAAATATATATTTAATATAAAATAATATATAAATATAATTAATTATAATAAAATATTAAAAATATATATATGTAAATTTTAAAAATAAATTATCGAGCTTATCGGGCCCACCTGAGTTGGCCAGGGTCCATTTTTCCCATGCTCGAGTCAGGCCGAGTACCCAGCGGTGACCCAGCCCGATGCCCAACCTTAATGTGCACCCTCCCTTGGCTCTACCCCGATAAGAAAGGGAAGTGCCAGCAAAGTCAGGCCGGGTACCCAGCGGTGACCCAGCCCGATGCCCAACCTTAATGTGCACCCTCCCTTGGCTCTACCCCGATAAGAAAGGGAAGTGCCAGCAAGAATATAGATGCCTTTTATTATATTAAATCTTTTCTCTTTTTCAGATTCGTGAATGTAGAAAGGGGACCTATTTACTAATATGATTCAATAAAGCCCACTTTTCTTAAGCAGGGGCTGAGCCAGAAAAAATTCTAGTTAATAGGCATTAGTTATACAATTTAAAATTTTTAAGAGTACCAATATATACATGATAAAAAAAATCTGAAATGTCAATATGAAAGTATGGGTCTGTGCGAACAATTGCCCACACAGTACCCACACCTGCCTCAGCCCCTTATCTCAGGAAAACTAAAGACAGAATTTTTTTTTGCAATATTGGTTCCTGGCTGCAAAATTGCTGCCAGGCATAAATATCCTTTTAACAGCAGATTCTTTCACTTTTAAAACCTGCCGCTGGTAAAGTCGACCCACAAACCATGTTGACCCCAAAAAATACAGATTCATCTCTTTCCACAGAACATGTAACTCCACCATCGTTGAATGGGGCCAAGACTACTGCCAGTTCCAACAGAGACAAAGGCTTTCTGGAGTTTGACGTGAAAAGCAATGCTGTTTGAAGTTAACTGAGTGCAAAAACACTCAACAGCTGGATGGAACTAAGGCTGAAAACATGTGGGCCTCAATGTCTGATGCTTCCATGTAAAAACACAGGCTCTGCAGTCAAATGCTAAAAGACGCCATTATTAATTCACACAGGTCTTTTGGAGTACCAGCTTAGCCATTTATGAGGGTGTTTGTCCTTTTGAACGAAAGCCTCGCAATAAAGCAGCCGCAGAATATCGATTATTGGTCTGTGGCGGTATTCGGATGTGGTAAAAGAGATTGAAAAAGAAAGGCTCCTTTGAGATGATGAGAAAAGCTGTTTCCTTTTAAGCCTCTCGTGGGAGAAGGAAAGCATCACACAAGATGGGAAAAGCATCTTGGACTCTCTCTCTCTCACATCTCTCCCCACTCTCTCTCTCTCTCTCCCCTTACATATGATCAAAGTAAAACAGTAAAAAATAAAAAATAAGGAGTAGTAAAGCATAAATCTGGCCAAAAGTGAACTTGACAAGCTCAAAGCTACATGAGAAACAAAAGAAACTTCACATTTTTTCTCTTTTCTTTGAAATTAATCTGCAGATTTTTCTCCCAGACGCTAAAAACTAGGAACCTACTCAAATCTATGTCTAGAGCTTCAAGAAACTTGGCCTCCCAACTGGAACATGAAGATGTTACAGCTTAAATCTCACACTTGAACAAATTCATTGCTTACGAAAACGTTCCAAAAGATAAAAGGTGCATACTTACACCTTTATCTAATGTAGGAAGACAAACTGCAATTGCTTATGGTATGGTACAGTTATAAGGAAACTTAGCGTCGACGCAGATAAGGTCCCCATTTTGTGCTTTGTTATTGTAAAACTCCACCAGGACCATATCTGATTGGTGTTAGAGGCTAATATGCATGGTATGATTATCTGATACAATGGTTGATGACGGCATCTAAATTTTCATTTTACTCTTCTATGTGCACATACATGTATCATTAAGGTCTACAGCTGGAATACTTACATATTGTTCCCAAGGATGGAGCCACATGTGGGCATGTGTGAGCAATTGTCCGCATAGTCAAATAAAAATCTCTTATTTACGTATTTTCTAACTTTAATTTTTTGCATATTTACATATAAAATGCCCTTCAAATATATGGTGACGGCCCCTCAGCCAAATGTCTAGCTCTGCTGCTGATTGTTTCATGACATTCATAGAACAGGCGAACACGCTTATGGTTCATCAGCTATTTAAATATGTAGACGAAGGTAAGGTATGAGGTCTAAACTTAACCTTACAAAATTAATTAGATATTAGTTATCAAGATAATTCTATTATGCTAGATGTTGTCGGATGCTAAAAAAAGTCTGAGGTTTGTCACTGAAAACACCATAAACCGTCACTAAAAGTACCATAAATAATCACCACACCATAAATAGTTGCAAATTCCTTTATAACAAATTTTATTTTTAACCAGTTATCAGGGGTTATGTTTTTGAAAAGGTAACCTTATCCATTATAGTTCATGAACCAATGAAGTTTATTAAGGTATAAATCTTATAATTGGAGTTCTCATATGTATTTAGTCCACACGCGAGGTTGAGATGCTTCAAACAATTTTCTTTTTTAAGGTATTTTTCCTTTTCCTTTTCCTTTTCCTTTAGGCACATTTGTTTTGAATTTTTTCGCTAATTATCTTAATTATGGAAATGAGTTAAACCACACATATTCAAGGACTGCTATTTGAGGTTCCCTCTTTTCCTTGAGATCCTCCAACTCTAGCGAGGTAAGTAGCCATCGAGAGGAAAAAAGTACAAGAAAGAGAACGTAAAGTAAGAGAGAGAATAACGACAAAAGGCAGAGAGAGAGAGAGAAAGCCGATAAAATGAGAATATATAACAAAATTTGGGGACAAGAGGTCCCCTAGGTACAAAAACAATCCGCAAAAAACAAACCGCAAAACAAAAGCAGGAAGAAGAAATATACAATACAATGCACAAAAAAATAAGAGAGGCGGAGTGAGAGAGGAAAAACAGAGCGGCACAGTCACCCAGCTGCAGACGGGCAGCGGTGCTTCAACCGAATGGCAAACTAGACATTCCCTTGCACAAGACGAGCCACAGAATCTAGTGAAGAGAATGTGTCCCTGAAGACCCTGTTGTTGCGCTCCTCCCAAATGCGCCACCAAGCTGAAATGAGCCACGGCCTCCAGACATGACCCCAGGAAACAGACAGGTGGGGGGAAGGACAAAAGAGTAAAAGAAGACGAATGGGCGGTGGGTTTGGAAGGCTAATAACAATGGAAGGCCACGTATAAGCAAGGACACTAGAGAAGAAATGACAAGAAGTAAAAAGGTGGACCTGAGACTCAGTCGCGACAAGACATAGGGGATACTGGTTAGCCAAACTGATGTCAAGGCGTTGTAGGTGGTCAAAAGTGTTGATATGGCCAGTAAGAAAAAGCCAGACAAAAACAATGGCACGAGGAAAGGGGCCGGGAGACCAAAAGGAATGGGGTGGGAGCGACGCGACAGAAGGACCAAAGGAGGCCAGGTAGCAAGAAGAAAAAGTAAACTCACAGGTAGGTGAAAGAGGCCAGGATGGAGACGCAGACGATGAGAGGTCAGCTAGGCGGAGGAAAAGAAGAAGGACAGAAAGCATGTCGCACCAAAAGTGAGAGGGGGAGGTGTGAGAGATATAACTAATCCAGACGTTAGGGGAAGGCAGGTCAAATTTGGAACTAATGAATTTGGTGATAGCAGAGTGCTCAGTTGCTAACCGTCACCACCAAGAACACAAAGAAGACTCGCAAGTCCGACTAAGGTTGGTGACTTATTAAACCTACTCAAAACAGCCACAGGAGACCGAAAGACAACCAGAGCGTGGAGGGGGACAGACGCAAGGCAGTGCTTAGCAAGAGTAATACGACCTGCGAGAGAAAATAGCTTTCCATGCCAACACTGAAGGCGATCAGTAAGTTTCTGCTCCATTCCATTCTAAAAGGAGGGTGCAAGAGGCGACAACGTAATCTGAAGCCCCAAGTATTCCATGGGCAGACTAGTAGCCTTACACCCAAAGCAAGCTTCCGCGAGAACTACCGTGGCCTGATCCGCGTGAATGAGGGAAAGATGACATTTGGCGGAATTGATAGAAAGACCTGAGATGAGCTCAAAAACCCGAAGGATGAGCCACGTTCTCACAATCTGTTGGCGGAAAGCATTGCCGAACAGGAGAAAGCGTCAGCATACTGAAGGGTGGAGAAGGTTTGTAAGTGGGGGAGCGAATGAAGCGTGAGAAAGCCCACGATCGTTGCGTGATGAAAAAGCGCAGAGAAACTCTCGGCAACCAAGTTGAAAAGCAAGGACGATAACAGGCAACCTTGACGGAGGCCACGCTCGAGACAGAAGAACTCACCACACTTCCCATTGAAGGAAACTGCAAGCTGAGCCCCAGTGACAAGCGACAGGATCCACTGTCTAAACGATTGACCAAAAGCAAGACGGGTGAGGAGGTCAGAAAGAGTGCTGATTGGATGAATTTATTAGTTATATGCAACTTCATCCAAGGACTTAGATGTCAAGTTGGTTGTTGTGTTAAAACAATTGACACTGAAATAATTGTCATCACATAAAGCGTGTGTGCTTAACTGCGTATATGTATTTTTTCAGTTTCTTTCTTCAATCTTATAATTTTTAACATTTTTATTGTATTCATAGATTCATCAAAAATCTTTTCAAATAATTGAGAAAGCTAAACAGGTGGCATAGGCATTATATTTGTGGAGATTATGATCAACAAACACACACACATATGTGTAGAGATTATAATCAGAGCACACACACACATATATATATAGCTCTAATTAATTTTGATGAAAATTTTTTAAGCGGTCCTAAAAGGATATTAGATTATAGTGATTAATTAGTTACAAGTATATAAGTCAAGCTGTTAAGAGTTTGAAGTGTCCCTTCAAAGAAGGGGAGAGAGAGAGAGAGCGAGAGAGAATGAAAGAAATGAGTTGTCTCCATTCAGAGACATTTTAAAGTCTTAAAAAAATAACTTGGCTTTTATATCTTAATTTCTACCACCCATGTATATACAAGTGTTGCCCTGTGCCGAATGTTACAAAGTACTTACAATTTAAAAGTTTGTTGTTCAAAAACTGGTATTAAATTAGTATTAGTCATACTTTATAATCTTTGGCAACAATTTACTCTTTGCAACGACGAATTTTTAGTTACTAGTTATCCACAAACTAAAACTATCTAGCACACAATAGCATATACATATAGAAGAATTAAAAATATGTCGACTGCCAAGTGTTGTCGAATGAGTTTTCCTTTTTTTTTTTAATCCAATGCTAAAAGTTGTTGCAATAGGTGCATTAGCAACAGTTATTGTTGGGTGACGGTTGTTCAAGGCTTTTAGCGGCGATTTCTGAGATTTTTAAAACGGAATTAAAATGTAGCCGACAACACTGGTAGATGGCAGCTGGTATATATATATATATATATATATATATATATATATATATATATATATATATATATATATATATATATATATATATATATATAGACACTCGGTGTCCTTGAGGATCTTCTTGTCACACATACATGGGGAATGTACTGAGCCTGTACAATCCGGACCTCTTGAGGCCCGTGTTCTCCATCACGAGTAAAACATCTCGCACAATTCCCAAAACATTTAAGAGGTGGCGACCGAAGTCGGTTTTCTCATTATTGCGTAGATAATAAGATAGCGAGATGTCCCCAAGCAAATGGCCACGGCATTTCGTCGACCTTTCCTTTTCCACCCCTTCATTTTTCTCATACACGTGAATTTGTGAATTTTCTATTGCATATATTCATTTCTGTCGGTCACATTTTCGGACCCTGTACAGATAGTGTTTTTAGTCGATGTAAATGTAATGGATGCTTCTCACGGCTCGTACAAAACAGTTAATGTATACAACTGCCAGAAAGCATTTTTATAGATCTAAAACAAAGTTAATTACCAACTTTTTTGTTGTAATCATCCGTTTTAGTTCTGAACCCAATGTTTTAAATTGTGCTGTTATTAATTAGATCCAACTTAAATGGGCAGATCTAGTTGATAAAAATGCGGGATATTTGCAGAAGCAAATGGCCTAGACCATTTTGCATCCCAGATAAGTCCATACACCTTTTGTTATGCCCTTTTTATGTGTGGTTTTTCCATGATCCAGTATATATGTTATCTTACGACAACCATAGTAGACAAAAGATGTTAGACTTGTCTCGTTTATCTTTACATTAATGTCGAAGCAAGCCAAAAATATATCCACTTTATGATATTAAATGTCCGTTTTGGTAACTGAAACAATATGTAATTATGACTTAGATGTGGGAGTAGATTTGTGAGACAGTAATAAGCTGTTCTATTTGGAATACAGGCCCTAAATATGATCATGAAAGCATTTTCACTGACAGCCCAAAACTAGGCTTAGGATGGTTCGGAAAACGTGAAAACGGGGTATGGTCAAAACCCCGCCTTCACAAAACCATGTTTTCAAAAGGAATTGGAAACCTCCATCCTCTGCCCACTTTTATTCACAAAAAGTATGTTTTGGATTAAGAATTTATTTTTTAGAAAACCAAATTTTCCAAGGTGTCATCCAAACGCCCCTATCTTTATAATACTTTATAGCACCAGTTCGCTCCAAAACACATCTGTGTTCCAATTAAGTCAAAAGAAAATGTTGAATTTTTTTTTGGAGTTTAACTGTCTAGGCCTGAGAGAGAGAGAGAGAGAGAGATGTCATGATACATTTTACATTTCCTAAATGCATTATGTCCAGTGGTCTACAAAGAGACAATTTTGCTGCTCTTGGTTGATGCTCAATCTTGACCCAGACAAACAATGTCTTCTGCAAGATAAAACTGCAGATCTGAAACCAACATCCTTCCCCATTACCTCAGCCCCACATCATCCCCCACCTATACATATCCCATACCTTGAATCAATCACTCTCTCCATCACCAGCAGTTCTGAAGCTGCCCTCTCTTGATTTCAACAACAAGAACAGCAAAAAGACACAAAAATAGGTAGCAGAAGGAAAAAGAACAAAAGAAAAAAAAAAACATAAGGAAAACTTCTGTGAGGTCAACCAAAGTTTTGTTACATCACATGGATATGAACAAGTTCACGAACTCCAACTTTTCGATCATGGCAGCTCGTGAAATTGGTCATCTTCCAAGCCCCAACCCAACAAAGTCCCCTCGTTTATACCATGTCCATGAACAACTCTGGGGACGAGGGGGCGGTGCTGTACCTAAGCGGGGATTCCCTCCACAGCGGCGTCATTGGGGGAGTCAGAAGTGTTGGGGATGATACAGGAGTGATGAAGGGAGTGTGACAGGCAGAAGCAGATGCAGAAACAGAAGGAGCAGTGGCAGAAGCTGCAAGTTGGTGAACTGGGGATGGGCCGATTGTCTCGTTATCATCAACAGCAACGCCGCTCCTGTCTTCGACCAATGACTCCATCATCTCTTGCTTGGTCTCCTCCTTGATGCTGAAAAGGAAGGTGGTCGACGGCAGAAACTTGAAGGAAGTGCTTGGTGATGCAGAGTATCCCCCGAAAGATCCGACGAGAGCAGCCTCTGTGGCGAATTCCTCGCCGCCATTCCCGTCCTCTTGCCCCTTCTTGCTCTTGAATGGGAATCTCCCGAAGATGGCTGCTGGCTTCTTGGAATAGAAAGAGAGGATTTCCAGGAGGAGGACGGACGCCAATACCGCAAAAGCAACACTCAAGCCTATGGCGACACCAATCAGGGATTCCATGCACAAGAACGCGAGAGAGAGAGAGAGACACACAGAGAGAGAGCCAGAGAGGAGTCAGGAGTGTTGGTGGCGATGTATAGCGGAGAAAAGGGGATAGGAAGGCTTTTCTTAAAGTACAGTACAGTAATGGTTGTTGATGAAGGGTCGGCGGAAGAGAGAGAGAGAAATTAAACAGCCGTTGGATTCTCTGTGCTTTGGCACCTCAAACATGCACGCTGGCATGGCTTCTCTTTTTTCCGCAGCATGCTTGCTTTTGTTTTCATGGAAACTAGATCACAACTATGCCTTTGAAAATTGGTAACATCATCTGGAAATTAAAGGACAAAATCATGCCTCATTTGGTTGATGTGGATGTTTAACGAGGTTTTCATCATCACAACATAATGTTAATTGACCGGAATGGAGAGAGAGAGAGAGAGGACAAGATAGTCGTTCGACAATGGAAACATTTTGTGGGTGTTTGCTCAAAAATTTAAAATAAATTCATGGAATAGAGCATAGTTGTTTTATGATTTACCACAATGATGGGAGTAAATACATGAAATACTGACACAACGTTCTTGCATGACCTTTTAGCATTCAACCCCTCAGCCCACAGCAACGAGAATACATCCCCAATGTGCCACCCTGTTCACCCAACTATGCTACATATAGAGAGAGATAGTAAAGCTGACCTGAATGTGGATTGGTCAATGCTTGTTGATGATTGAAATTGTGGTGCAGATAAAAGTGAAAGTCACTAAGTTTCCCACTGCTTGTGTTTTTTGGTTGAAACAAACTGCTATGGGTCTGTGGTCAAAAATTAACTCATCGATTGAGAGGGATTACATGTGTTGAATTGCAGGGGCGTAGCCAAGGTAAGGTCTTGACCCACCTCAAATTTAAAAAAAAAAAAATTATATGTAAATTTTTTAAAAAATCACTTATTGTATATAAAAATTTTGAAAAATGATATTTCATTCCTAGTTAAAATTTAGAAACTTTAATTCGGCTGGCCTCATGAAAAAATTTTGACATCGATTGAGTTGACTGGTTGAATTAGTCATCTTTACATGTGAACGTCAACTAAGTTTCACATTTAGATACAGGAACTAAAGCCCATATCATAAATGAAGTTTTTGAGAAAAAACTTGAGGAGGCGCCTACATGATAGGCCAAAACAGGTCGCTGCCAAAAAACATGCTTAGAGAGCATTGGATCCCTTGGAGATTATTCACCAAAAAAATGGTGATCCAAAGAAAACCTTGTTCTCAAAAGAATCCCTTAAAGAATATTTACAAAAAAAAATGGTTTGGTTGTGTTATCCAAACACAAAAGTGTTTTTTAAAAACTCATCAAAAACCCTTTTTCTTTACAAATTTTAATATGAAACCGGTTTTTTCTAAGGTATCATGGAATTGAAGCACAGCAGAAACATCACCCTAAAACACTAGAGAAACATCACCCTAAAACACTAGAACGAGTAGGAGAAGCTTCAACCCAAAAGGAAACATGGAGACAATCCTTTGTGAATTTCGTGTTTTGCTATCAATGGAAGTTTTCATTTATTCACCTGTTGATTCTTCAATGATGTTGAATTGACTCTGCAATTATTTTTAAAAAAGCAAAGATAAGTAAGACCGATATTTCCCAATGAATGTAAGCTAAATCGGACCACAAAAACCAATACGAATCGGTAGTGACAACGGTAAACCTTTTGGTACCCATGCGGATGGAGGAGGTGAGATGTATTCAGTTATTCCATTTATTCTTCGTGTGAAATATTGATGGACGGTTTGAATAAACAATGGAAACGTTGCAAGCGTTGAGAAATTAAATCCCTTGGCAAATCCAACGGCTGCATTATCGCCATAACGGACGACCCAGTATAAAAGACATTAAAATTCTTCTTTTTCTTTTGGTTTAATGACAGTATCTTGCCGAATTTCATACCCATTTATGGCCTTGGTCGAGAGTGAATGAGCAAGATAAAATGAGTAATGATAACATAAAAAAATAGTTATAAATTCGCAAAATCATAGTCATATTTTGCAACTTATTCATGTCCCAATCAATTCTACCGCCGACACCATACTGAGAGCTTAAGCCGCCCTTTCCTTACGCCTCTTCATTTTTTTTCCTTGGCGCATCGTTGTCTGGTGTAGTTTTGTCAATGTATGTCAAATTTAACATCTATATCATTTGAATAAGTTATATAAGCCATCTTAGAGACTAGCACAATGGTCAGGATATGAGTTGGTAGGTAGTGAATTCTTATTTTGAACTCTTAGGATGGAAACTCCTTGTGTATTAAATGGGAGGGCCTTGAATTGCAAGTTGAAGCTGGGAGACAAACATCTTAAAACACCAAAAGCAAACCTTGTACCCTAAAGAGACAAAAGGTTTGGAGGACTTCAGCGTCGACTCTTTTTTGAGGGATAAAATGAAATGTTCTTCTTAATCACCCCAAAAAGTAGCTCAGCGGATACCCAATTAACTCTCAAGTTTGTCCCAATGATTCAACCTTCGTGAACTTGTAGCAGTTTTTTTGAAATATTTGCCATGTTTCACTTGGTCTCCAAGTTCACTTGCTAGCTACTAGAATAAGCAGATGGTTCGAGCTGGAGAACAGGTGGGTTCACGTCGTGCTATTGGGGTGGAAGGCATATGATCAGCGCGTACGTGTTTATGGTGGTCGGTCCATTCTTGAGTAACGTTTTTACCTGCGAGCATTGGGTCACCAAACTGGTGCGCGGTTGGTGGCCAACATAGCCCGTCCATTGAACGCCAAGTTCGATCAGCCTATGGTTTTGGCCGGCCGGCTACCCTAACAGCATTAGCCAAATTAATAATTAGTCCATTCGACTTGACAATATGGACTCAAAGTTAGGGCACCAACCTTGGCAAGGCTGATGGCCTCCCACCTTTTCTCACTTGAGGGGGAGCGTTTGAGGGCGTTCGACAACTTTGTATCTGAGCTTGAGGTGATTTGAGATCATTGAAAATCTCAAATCCATGAATTTAAAGTGAGGATATTGAGGTCTTGACTATAAAGTGAGGATCTCTAATCTTCTTTTTCTCACACCGGCAAAATTCAATGTTTGTTTATATAGTGGAGTCTTACATAAAAGGGGATCTATCCAAACAGACCCATTAGTTTTTGGTTATGAAAACCAGGGTTGGCACGGGGTCAGCTGCTAGATAAGCTCACTTTGTAGATGAATTTTTGTTGTTTAATATGTTGAGAAAGGATTTAGCCTCAAATGCATCTTAGGCTAAGACCAAAATTTAAGTTAGGGGGCATCGGTACATAGTAAAATGAAGAAAAGTATTTGCAAATAACATAAAATGTCCCTTAAAAAAATTAAAATAAACGACTGCAACAATGTGGGTTTTATATCAAGAACAAAATATCGACAACAAAATATTTTTTGCAATTAACATACAAATAATCTCTAGAGAAGGACACGTGAAATGATAAAAAATACATAAAAAAAGGAGTCATAAAGAGGGTCACAAAGATACAAGAACGTGGACATTACTCGATTGTGATCGAGGGTGGAGCCAAATTTTTTTAGCTGAGAAGCAACTTGGTTTGTTATCATGACTCACTGGGGATGCGTGCAGATAGCCGGGTCCAGTAGGGACGACTTCATTTGGCTGGACTTGGGTCTCCGCCGCTAATGGTGGTGCAGAGAGAGTGCCCCATCCCCAATTGTATTGGCAAAATCTTTTCTCCATTACCAAACTTGCATTTAATTAATCATGTGGCTTATTTCTTCCCAGCCTCATAAAATACTTCTCGAGCACCAAGACATGGTAGGCTTTGGTTTGCGTGTCCAAAGAATATGAGATTTTAAATATTTACGTCTAACAAACATAGCACACAAAGAGTCATCTGAGAAGGTTTCAAATGCTAGATAAACTATGCTTGCGCAAATTTCATTTCTTTAGATCCTTAAGTCCAATCCCACCTTCATCAATAGGGTGACAAAGATTATTCCAAATAATTAAGTGAAGCTTTCTATGGTTTTCATCATCATTCCATTTTTGAATCTTGAAAATTCCTTTTGAAGGAAGGAGAAGATGCCAATGAAATGCTGCTGGGAGATAGGCTCCCCTCCATTTATTACAAAATGATAAACCAGATGCATCACATCAAAGCAAGGTAGAACAAAAACCAGTTCCAGAACAACACGTGCTCCGATAATCAACTAATGGATTTAGAACTGGCTTATAAGACAAATTATACCAGAGTATGAAAGGAGTTTGCTTTTTCACCCAAAGATAATCCTTTTGATATCTTCTCCAGTACAATCCTCTATCTTCGTTTCACTGAAAACAATGTCAGACCAAGATAAGATATGTTGGCTTTCCCAAAGTGATAATCTTTTTGACATCTTCTCTTCGTCTTCCCTGCAAACAATGGTAAACCAAGAGATGATATGGGGAGATTACCTCTATTATAGCCCGAAATGTTTGAATTCAATATCACATGGGCGCCAAAAGGAATAAAACTTGAACTTCTGATCGTTAAAAATTAAACCCCGGTTTTCACTTGAAACTCATTTACACAGTTTTTACATTAGGGGCAGATGCAGGTGTGGGCAATTGCCTATACAGACCTACAAAAAAAATTCTATTTTCATGTTGATAGTTCATGAAAATTTACTCTTACACATTGGTGCCCTTTAAAAGTTTAAAATTTTACAACTAACACCCTTTAGCTAGGGCTGCACAACGAGTCGAGCTACTCGAACTCGACCCGTTTAAGCTCGACTCAAAAGTTAAATGAGCTGCTTCATTAGTTAAACGAGTTGAGCTCGAGTTTACGAGTCAACTCGTTTAATTAATCGAGTCGAGCTCGAGTTCACTGAACTCGACTCGTTAAAGCTCGACTCGGCTCGATTAACGTATCGGTTTTAAAAAAAACCGGTTCAGCTGTCTCGGCGGAAAAAAGGTTTAGGGTTTCTCTTTTCCTTCCCTTTCTTTTTTTTGTTCCCTTTCTCTCCAACGCCGACTCTCCCTCTCTGAGCTCGCTCGCCTCTCCGATGCCGACTCTCCCTCTCTGAGCTTTCTCGCCTCTCGGTTTCCGTCTCTCCTACTTCTCTCGTTCTCTTCTCCGGCGAATCTCCGCCTGTGCTCTGCGCTTCTCCGGCGAATCTTCACTTGTGCTCTTCTCTGACGCCGACTCTCCCTCTCTCGCCTCTCGGTCTCCGTCTCTTCTACTTCTCGTTCTCTTCTCCGGCGAATCTCCGTTGGTGGTGGACTTGCTGGCTGCTGCATATTGGAAGGCCGATTGCAGTTGCCTGAGGACAACCCGCTGCTTTATCCAACAGCCAGAGCCAAAGGTTCTTCAAATCCAAGTAGGTCTGTTCAGTTCTGCCTTGGTAAACATACTCTCGATTCAATTATTGAACATGCTAGATATCTTCACGAAGCATGATAGATAGATCAGTTGATCTTCTTTCGAATGTGATATTTCATCTTGTGTTTTTCGTATGTGAGTCTGAAATGGACAAAGGATAGAGTCGAATTCATCCGACCCTTACTCGACTAGGGAAACAGATACCCCTATCGAGGATACTAGTCTAGGGTCTGTTGAAGGGTTTCAATTTTTCTGTTTTCATTGTTAATTGACTATATGTATTTCTTTCAGGTTGAGGATGAATCAAGTGAATATATATCATTAGAATGATTCAGGTTGCCTCTTGGTAATGCTTTTTTTGTTGTTGTTTTGTTTACTTCTTTTTCTTGATCTAATGTGATTCTAGTGTTTGTTTCAGTTGCCTCTTGTAGTTTTCTAGTGTCTGTTTCTTTGATGTCTTTCACTGTTTTTTTCTGTTGCTAAGTTTGTTATCCATAGTTTCTACAGCGAGTTTAAATGATATTATATTTAGTCTGTTAATAATACATTCAATTGGCAATTTGTTAGGCATTCTTGTGTAATTTTATAAGTACATTTAGTGTTTCAAAAATGTTAACCTGCAGGCTGCAAGTGTAAGAAATCCTATGGCACTTTTGTTGTTCTGACCAGTTAGTTGGGAATCGAACATGGTTTTGCTTTGAGAGTCTAGCGTATTGTTGTTGTAGTGAAATGGTTTATCTGTTCAATCACAGTAAAGCCATCGCTATCTTTTTCTGTGTACTGGTTTTATTCATTTGCTTATTTTTCTAATATTTCTGACCACATGGTTAAACTAATTTGCAGAGGTAGGCTTAAATCTCCTTGGTCTTGTAGAAGGAGAAAACGTGCCCTTTCACGTCAACAATGGGATAGTTTTTTCTCTTATGGAAAACTTCTTGATGGTGGAGTCAAGCTATTAAAGAAAGTTCGCAGTGGGGTGAGTTATTATTGTTGCATTCTTTCTTGTTGAAAGCTTAGAAAGCTTTAAGTCAAACTAGTTGATATTAGTATTCCATCTCCAATGCAGAACCACGCACGAGTGCTTTTTTTTCTTGCAGATCTCCATGAATGACACTTTCATATCTGATAGTCTTTGAGTTATTTGATGGGGGCAAAGTTTGCCAGTGAATATTTGATGTTTGTACATATTTGTTTTATTTATAAAGTTATAGAGTCCATACGGTCCTAGTATTGTCCTAGAGAGACTCATATATATATATATATATATATATATATATATATAT
This sequence comes from Nymphaea thermarum, assembly GCA_011799765.1. Classification (NCBI taxonomy): domain Eukaryota; kingdom Viridiplantae; phylum Streptophyta; class Magnoliopsida; order Nymphaeales; family Nymphaeaceae; genus Nymphaea; species Nymphaea thermarum. The sequence goes on along the minus strand of JAANDH010000236.1, from coordinate 102,248 downwards.
ATATATATATATATATATATATATATATATATATATATATATATATATATAT
>JAANDH010000236.1:77568-102096 GCA_011799765.1 Nymphaea thermarum | reverse complement strand
AATCTCTAATTCTGCAGATCATTCCTGCTATTATTAGGTTTCCAGCAATTCCAGTATTAGTTTTCTATTGTAAGACGACAACTTGTCAACATGTTGGTCGGATTTAGTGTTTTATATTTCTCTTAGATTGGCTTATAATGCAAAATTCATCAGCCAAAATAATCAGTAAGCAATTTTTCTTTTTTTCCTGTAGGTACGGAGTTTCTCTCGTTTCTTTAAGGGCTGAACAAACATGTTAATAGTAGGAAGATTATGTTATGTCATGACAACAAACATGTTAATAGCAACAAACATTTTTTTTTCTCCTGTATTTTTTTCTAGTTTGTTAAATCTCAAAAAAACATGTTATGTCATGGAAGATTATGTAATACTTGCTTCAAAAGGGTATGTTAGTCGAGCCTTAAACGAGCTCCAAAAGGATGAGTAATATTAATCGAGCTCACGAGTTTGAGCCTCATCGAGCTTCACGTATTCGAGCCGTAGTCGAGCTCGAGCTCAACAAGTAATGGATGCAAGTAAACGAGCTTAATCGAGCCGAGCTCGAGCTCGACAATTGACTATCGAGTCGAGTTCGAGCCAGGATAGTCGAGCTATAATCAAGTTCAAGTCGAGTCGAGCTCGTGTCTTATTTAGTCGAGCCGAGTTCGAGCTGACCGAGCTCGGGCTCGACTCAACTCGTGTTCAGCCCTACCTTTAGCTAGAATTTTCTGTCTTTGTCTCTGCCTGTTCCACGCACAGCAGAAATTTTCTATAGCGCTGGAAGTACAAATATTGTCAAAACCAGCACATAGTAAATCAGCTAATCTAAGGAAATAAAAAAAAAATTGTCAAAACCAGCATAGTAAATCAGCTCATCTGGTGTGGGCTACGTGTGGGAAATTGCTCACATGGAACCCAAAAAGTTTTTTTTATTTCTATATTGATATTTCTGGGCAAATTTTCCTTTTTACATATTAGTGTCCCTTAAAAATTAAAAATTTTATAAATAGTGCTCCTTAATCAGCTCCCATAATGTTGGGACGACGTCACTTGACAATACCTCTACCGCCTAAATGAAAGGAAAACGAGACAGGAGATCACCTTGAAAAATTTTTTTTCAATAGTGAAATATTCTCCTTCTTTGCCATTAAGATTGATTGCTAATGAAGGAAACGGTATGCATGACATGATGCGAGAAGTCCTTACATCACAAAAACCCAAAAAAATTCAATGTCCACTCCAAGAATTTAAAAATGTCAAGCTTTAACAAGACTGAACGCTTCTTTGCTTATCCAAGCTGAAGTTGATCTTTGATTTTTGAGGTTTAAATTGTGCTTATATAATCGAACAATTGTGTTTGAACTGGAATTAAAGTCAGCTCGTTACGTTAATTGAACATCTTTGTGAGAGAAACTGCATTGTTCGTTTATTTCCCAGGCTCTATTGCCTCCTTCAACGGCAAATACAGGAAGCTCGGATGCATTGTCACATAAAAACATTTTTAGGTCAGTCGAGAAAACTGCAAATGACCGTCTTTTTTTAAAAGATGCCAAAATAGAAAAAGAAAAACCTCAAAAAAGTGATAAAAAGGGCCTTTTCATTTTTTTTGTCTTTTTTTGCATTTTTCTATTACTATATTTTTACCTTTACATTTTATTTTTATGATTTTTTAATTTTTTTCCAAAAAATTGTTGACATTTTCCCAAAAAACAACTTTGTCAGGTTGCACCTGAGAGAAATCTCCCTGTTAAACGATATTTGTGACAACAGCGTGCTCATCCTTGTAGATGAACATCCATACATATTAACAAGGGAACAATAAAATAAGCCTACTGCGGAATTGAGGACTGGCAAATAAACCCATTGGTAAAAGCACCATAACCTTTTAATATATCATAAATGGTTGTTAATACACTTATGACTAAAGACTTTTAGAAGCAAGTTTTAAATATTTAGCGCAACATTCTGCTGCTCGAACCTGGTTATTGGTGCACGAATTTTCATGCATTATATAGGTGCACAAATTTTAGTGTGTTAGTATGGTTAATGACTGAAATACCTTAGTTCACACTAAAAAATTTTTTTGTAAAGACAAAAATAAAAATGAAAAATTATAAAAAGTTTATAAAGAACATTTCATTCTAGCAAATTATCACAATATCGTTCCCTTCTCTACTGCTTATGGTGCATGTGGCGCACGCAACTTTCTTTTCGGTCAGCCAGCTGATTTGATTCCTTTATTGATAAGATTACTATAGTGGATTAAAGAGATTCAACTCCGGTTGTCTTGGTTGGGTGCGACGAGGATTAGACTACTCTAGTTTTGACATGAACAGTCACGGTCATCATTCATTGAGCCAGCTAATGCAAGTGCAGCGTGTACAGGCTGGTGCAAACTATAGGTTGCAGCCCAGACTCCAAACTTAGATGTTTAGGGTCGGTAGTAGGTGTCCGGTCGCTACAGTCTTCGACCGATTCAATTCGTTGTCATTTATTGCCTACGGATGTCACTGGACCATCCGATGGTCTGGCCACCGAATCAAGCTGTGTCACGAAGTTACGTGCTAGAATGGCGTTCGATGCATGTCTAGTTAGCAAACACATCCTTTTGCTTCAGCTGGGGGACTTGTTTTATAACCTTTCCGATCAAGAAAACCTGAATTATTTTTTGACATTCTGTTTCTGTCATATATTTTAAATTGTTATGCGCATAAACTGGTGCGAAAATAAGAGCACTTTTTATTTCCCATTACTGGAACACGAGGGACAGGAACGTCCTGTTCCTGGTGTTCCCCAGAACAAGAACAACAAACACGGTCCTGAGAGCATTGGTAGGGGCTCAACTTGCAGTGAAGGGAACGGGTGCCTCATGTCCTAAGAACAGGATCTTTTGTAGGAAATCACCTGAGTCAGCTCAGATCGCCTAGAAATCCGGCCATGAGTCAAAGGTTTGGGTGAGGTAGAACATGGCTTGCCCCGGACTTTGCCCGACTCATTGAGGATCACCCCTAACTCATCCAAATTTGTTTGACTAGTTGCAATAAAAATGTATTAAAAAATAGCCCTTTAGAGAGTAAAGACCTTGCTTCATCTATGTGCTGTAGAAATACATTCAAAAATTCATCACTTGACCCGGCCAAGTCTACGAGTTAATGCACTGACCTAATAACTTGATCATTTGCCGATCTGAGTCATGGGTTTACCAACTAGGGTTCTTGGCAACCTTGGGTTTTGTGAAAGGCAGAACAGACATGAGACAATCCACTAATACCGAGGCGGAGGGACATTGCATGAACTCGGAAGCATCGTGCCTTAATGTTATATTGTTATTGTGTGGAGATGCAAATCCTAAATAGCATGGTTCCAGTTCCGACAAACCAAGTATTGGCTTAGTAGACACCGAATCTGGTTTCCATCTAGGAAGATCTCAAATACTGGAACCAGATGGATTTCATGTTTTTCTCTATTATTCACAAATGGGTTGTATTCGTTGACACATGGTTACGTGTACTACTATGCACCATGCACAGCCTTTACTGCATCTGCAAGACATATGTCCCCCTAATCCATTTTCATTGGGCTCTTGGCCCACTTCTAAGGTATGTGCCATGAACATGCAAGGTTTAGAGGCTTGTGCATATAACTAGCTTTGGTATTGTCATTCTTTTCATGTTTCCCAAGTGGATTGTCCCTTTTCAAATAGGACATGAAAATCCTAGAGGTTTGCTGCAACAGATGGTGTGGAGGCTGGTAGGGGCCAGTTTTTGTTTGGAACTTCTATAACATCAACTTATTGTGCCCCAAAAGAAAAAAGTGGGAGACATCAATATGCAAGCTGAAACATAGTGAATGTAGCACCTGAAGGCAGCCAAAGTAGGCTTAGTACTCTAGAGAATGGGGGAAGTGTGGAGCCTTCGGCTCTTAGCCGGGCCCGTAAGCTGAAATATCATGATATTATAAGATGAAAATAACTGGATGAAAGAACAAGTCGACGTAGACTCTTCTTTGGGTATATATAAATATCATGTTATCTTAAGATGAAAATAATTGGATGCCCGACAGATATTCCGATCTTAATAATTTATTATCAGCATTTATGTTCACACCGAAAGGAGATCGAAGACTTTTTATGTGGATTCTTAAGTTTTTCAACTTAATGCATGGCTGCAATTGTGTCATTTGGTTTTAAAACAGGATTTGCGTATAATTTTTTCAATTAATTCCCAAAAACCTCCTGTCTTTTTCCTGTACCCAAGATCATCCCTCGATATGGGCAAAAGTGCTTCTAGTAAAATTCAGCACGTAGTTCACATTTATGGTCCTAATGATTAATTTGTAACCTTGAGGATGTAACGGTTCTTGTTGTTGGACAAGGAGACATGTATTTGAACAACTTAAATAAATAACGCAAATCCATAAGATGGTTATGTTAACTCCATCGTGAGCTGGCCTCTTAGTATTTTGGCAAAATCAACTCATCTCTTCAGATTTGAGAGGAGTAGCGTAGCTGATCAGACCAATGAATTGGTAAAAGCCTAGTTATCAATTTGATTCTCGTAGGCACTATTGGATTATAAACGATGGATGTGCTGTGATGAGTTTTTTGCTTCCTACCCACTGCTCAAAGCATCCTTGAACACATGGGGCTGGAAGAAAAGGAACAATTTAGACTTCTCCTCAAGTCTCCAGTTCTTCATCCTTTCCCGTTGAACAAATTCTTGTAGGGACTTAAGCAACCCAAAATATGTTTGCAGCCTATTGTGAAGTGCCAACCGAAAATATGACCCTCATTGTCCTCTTGTGAGGGTCCATATGACGCTGTCGATCCAATGGCAGAACCAGAACTTTTAGTTTAATGGGGCACTAATTAAAACAATTTTAGATTCTTAGGGGTACCTATTGAAAATGCAAAGTATTGATGATACATTCATAAATATCACGAACAATGGATGCACAACAAAAACGCAAAGATACTCAGTCGTGCAATCACAAGAGCAACAGAGATTTGCGTGGTTTGGTGTTGGAGCCTACATCCACGATGAGAAGACCTCACACTGCATCTTCATTATTCACCACACATACATTGGGCCATACAAAACTGCTTTTTTTTTAATGACCGACTCTCAAATCCGACATTCCTTTCCATCGCCTCACCAGAAAAAGAATGGCACAAAAATAAAACTGCTCAACTTCACTCAAAGTTACCAAAACACATACACAAACGAGAAGGGAAAGAGAGAATGGTGATAAGGTAAGAGCTAAAGGGCAGAATGATGACATGATCCCCCTTAAGTTGGTGCCCAAATGCTGATCTACCTCAACTTGTCAACCATCCTTATATGTTGTTCGCGATGAAGAGGTTTTATGAATACATATGCCAACTGGTCTTGACTAACTGGCATACCATGTAACAATTTTTTTTTCTGAATTTTTTTACAAACAAAAGGACAATCCACCTCTATATGTTTGGTTCTCTCATGAAAAATGGGATTGGCACTGATGGATATAGCAATCATATTGTTACATTTAAGTTTCATAGGTTGGTTTACGACAACATTTGTATCAGTTAAAGGAACTTAATCCAAATCAACTCACAAGCACATGGTGTCATGGCTCTATACTCTGCCTCTGCATTGGATCGAGCAACCACTGATTGTTTTTTAAACTTCCAGTGACAAGATTTCCTCCCACGAATGTACAAAAAACCTATAGTTGACCTTCTATCATTGGTATTTCAAGCCTAGTTAGCATTAGTGAATCCAATGATATCAAGTTTGTCATTTCTTTTCATAAGGATACCTTTGCCTGGATTGCCCTACAAATATCGTAGAATCCTATAAACTGCTTCCATGTGCATTGTTCTAGGCGTGTGCATGAATTAACTTATAACACTGATTGAATAGGAGATATGAGGATGGGTGATGGTTAAGTAGATAAGCTTTCCTACTAGACATTGAAACTTGTCAATTTCTTCAATCAACTCTCCACCATCTTGTTTTAGTTTACAATTAGCCTCAAGAGGAGTGTCCACACTTTTGGATCCCAACATCCTCGTGTCTCTAGAAGATCTAAAGTATATTGTCTTTGACATCAAAACATACCCTTATATGAATATGCTACCTCAATACCCAGAAAATACCTCAACTTTCCTAGATCATTGATCTCAAACTTGACATGAAGCATACCTTTTACCACTTGAATCAATTGTTTGTCGTCTCCTATCACTATGATATCATCAACATAGACCAATAATAACATAGTGCCCCTCTTAATACAAGATATGAATGAGGTGTAGTCAGTTGTGCTGCGTTTGAATCCCATTTGAATAAGGATACTACTTAATTTCAAAAACCATGCCTGAGGAGATTGTTTTAAGCTAAACCTTGAATTTTAAAGTTTGCACATCTTTCCAATGTCATGAGTGTAACCTGGAGGAGGATTCATGTAGACTTCCTCTTCTAATTCCCCATGAAGGAATGCCTTTTTACATCTAGTTGTTGTACACACTAATTTTTATTTGCAGCCACATATAGTAAAATTCGTATGGAACTCATTTTGGCAACCGAAGCAAAGATCTAAGTGAAGTCAATTCCTTCTCTCTATGTATACCCTTTTGTGATGAGCTTCGCCTTGTAACATTCGACTGATCCATCACTGTTAAATTTGATTTTATATGTCCAACAGCATCCAACTACAGTCTTTCCAGGGGGTAGCGACATCATGGTCCAAGTTTTATTTTTCTCTAATGCTTTCAACTCTTCATTCATAGCTACTTGTGACTTAGAATCTTTGAGTGCTTCCTCAAATGATGACGGTTTGTTGTGATTATATACACTTGCTATACCCACTGTGTAGCCTTTCCCAAGCCCACTAAAATCAAATTGATTTTCTATAGAGTGAACAGTAGGCTCTAAATGTGAATAGTAGGAATAATATTCTCTTAGCTTGGATGGTGGTCTAGACACTCGAGTGGATTGCCTAAGTTCCTCATCACTCTGGATCTGATGAGCTGGTTCTTCAATAATCATATTCTCCAACAAGTGTTGCGTCTTTAGCTCATTATTCATAGCATTAGTGCCCTCGACAAATTGAGACTCTTTGTTTGAAGAAAAATTTGGCATTAGAATGATAATGTTCATATTTGTGCTCCTCTCATTACTTTATTTCACATTCTTAAGAATATGTCTCTCAAAATATGGTTCTTTCTCACAGAATTTGACATTCGAGATATAAAAAGACGTTTGGTAATTAAATCAAAGCATTTAAATCCCTTCTTTGAAGTAGAGTATCCTACAAAAATACATTTGATGGCTCCCAGTTCAAGCTTCTTGGGCATATTTTCTTGTATATGAACAAAGCATTTGCAGCTAAACACCTTAACATGATTTATTAAGATTTTTCTTTGTCGTATAATTTTCATAAGAACCTGGTTTTCTACACTAGAACTTGGCAAATGGTTAATGAGATAACATGCTACATACACTGCATCAGCCCAAAAAGTTTGCAGAACATTCATGTGAAATATAATAGAACAAGCTACATTGAGTAAATGTCTATTCTCGTGGTCCACAATTCCATTTTGTTGGGGAGTCCTGGCACAGGAATTTTGTGGCATAATACCATTTTCATCTAAAAAAGGTTTTCAACACATCATTTATACTCTCCACCATTGGAAGATCTAACATGTTTAATTTTCAATCCAAACTGAGCAACTATCATATTGTAAAACTTTTTAAAAACTTTAGCTACCTCATATTTATGCTTTAAGAAATATAATCAAGTCACACGTGATTTGTCATCAATAAAAGTAACATAGTATTTAAAACCAAACACTGACTCAATCGGGGCTGGGCCGCAAACATCAGAATGTACTAAATCAAACAATTCTCTACTTTCAAACTCATAATTTTTAAGCGGAAAACAAGTAGCTTTAGCAAGTTCACAAGCATCACAAGATAAATCGCTACACGACAACTGAAGAAGCATAAATTTCAAGGTCCTATATGGTGCATGTCAAAGACGAGAGTGCCACAAATTAAAATCCATGCTTGACACAGAGTGGCTAAGAAAAGCTTTCACAAGCTACTTGATAATGTAGAGGCCATTGTGCTCAACTCCTCTACCAATCGTTCTCTTTGTGTTCATGTCCTGAAAAATCACATCCTTAGAAGAGAAGATAACTAAGCAATTATGAGACTTTGTAATTTTAGCAACAGAGACAAAATTAGCTACAATCTTAGGAATAACTAAGACATTAGAATCATTTTTGTGATCAAGAAACTTACCTTGCTCGTTCCTATTACTACCATTTTTTATCTATCAATAGTACAAACACATTGATCATCATCGAGAACATTTAACTTTAAATCTTGACTAGTCAAGTGATCAGAGGCTCTAGAGTCTATTATCCATTCAACATCCATTACATGTGAAAGATAAGAAGATGAAAAGTTGTCTATGTTGCTCGGAAATGGATCAGACACAAGACGAGTAGATGCCAGATTGGTGGTGCCAAGTCTAGGCTTGGACATTTGCTCAAAAAATCATGCGAGCTCCTCCTTAGTCACAAAATTTGTTGTATCAACTTTAGACATTTTATCAACGTTATATGCCATTTCTTTGTAAGCCTCCTTGATGTGTATAGATCTGCCTATAAGATCCCAGCATCGCTCTTTTATAGCCTTATTTTTGCAATGGGAACACTTGAACTTAGATCGACCTTGGCCTCGATCAGCACCAAACCCGGTTCAGGTTTCCTCCCATTAAGATGATGGCTTCTTAAAATTAGCCTATAGAGCTATTTGTTCATGCTAATCTTCTTTAGGTTTTGACACATGATTCATCACTTTTCTTCGTGTTTCTTCTCATTGAATCAAGGAACAAACGGTGTTGAAGGATGGTAGTGGTGATGTCATTAAAATTTGACTCCTAAATTGTTCATAATCAGGCCCTAAACCAACAAGAAGCTTAAATATTTTATCTTATTCAAATTGCATTCAGGATGTATCGTCAATAGGTTGGCAATATTGTTGCAGTTCGTTGAACATCCCACGCAATGTCCCAACATACATGTTTTATCCTCTTCAAATTGCACTCAGGATGTATCATCAATAGGTTGGCAATATTGTTGTGGTTCATCGAACATCCCACGCAATGTCCCAACATACATGTTGAATAACTTATCATAGCGACTAAAATTCTAAATTTCCTATTGTAGTTCATATACTCTAGCCAGAAAAATGAGGTTTTGTTTTGAAATAGGAAAGAAATGGACTTCCCGGTGCCTTTACCGGGGATAATCAACCCAAGGGCTATGTTTATCATTGATGCATTTCATTTTAACTTAAACATCGTTTTGATCTTATATGCGGTATAGAAAAATATTAAAAGTTTGATGCTTCAAACTTTTGAAGAGGTTTTTGAAGAGTTGCTTGAGAATGTGAAATGTTTTGAGAAAGCTAGAAGGAAATCCGTAAATATCATTGGAAAGCTTGAAAAGTCATTTTGAAATCATTTTAGTGTTCTCTTAAGACTTTAAGTAGGTTTGAGATTTTGCTCTAATTCAGTTACCACCTAGTTAGAGCTTCATCTCATCTTGCTTAAGTTCTTGTAGAGATGTGATTGTGCTCATAAGTGAAATTAAGTGATTGTCAATGCATCAATGCATTCATCCTATATGATTAAAAGAGAATGAAGCATTCCTACCACAACATTCATCTAATGACATTCTTACCATCACATACATCTAAATTTTTTTTCAAACTTATATATATATATATATATATATATATATATATATATATATATATATATATATATATATATATATATATATATATATATAAGAAAATTTTTTGCAAATGGATTGGGTTTGTAGACTATCAAGTATGATTCCAATATTGAGTCATTACTTGGTTTATGGTCTTGATGAAGTTGACAAATGAAAAATAAAAATCTTAAATGGTAAGATATTGAAAGAACGGAAAATATGAAAGACTACATCCCAAGAGAGATATAGAGAAAGAAGGAGAGAAAGATATCTTGAAAATCATAAAATCACATGTTTTGAAAGAGAAAGATATGTATTTGTATACATATATGAAAGCTTATGAAAATGATGTTTATATCAAGTAGAGAAGAGAAGATCCTTTTAGAAATTGAAAGAGAGATTTTAAAAAGGAATACACGTATATATATATATATATATATATATATATATATATATATACATATACGAGAGTTTATAAAAGCATGTTAAACTACAAAGAAAGATATTCATGTGCACGCATACGTATATAACATACATATACGCATACATCTTCATGAATATGAAAATCAAGAAATGATTTGGAAATAGCCGACTTCAAATTTTGATATAGGCCGGAAGGGAGCTTGGACTCATGCATGAGCCTAAGCTGAGTCTCCAAGGCCACATTAGAGAGGTTTCTTTTGAAAATGTTTTGGAAAATATGACTTATATATAAACATAGAATGTTATGATTTTGTTTATCACAAGAGATATATTTCTTCCACCGTTAGGTATGGAAGAAAACAAATCATACAATAAAGTGCTCATTAGGGTTCCTAATGGGATGATTAAAAGGAAACTAACGTGAAATGTCATGCAAATGCATATTAACATGTACATATTCGTGAAGGTTTTTCCCGTGTTGGACAAGTCTCAACCTCAAAAATCAATATGAAGATAAAGTGTCCCAAACCACACTCATTCCCACTATACATTCTCATGTAAATGGAAAACTAAACAACCATATATGTTTAGTATATAGACAATATTCAAGGAAGGAAAGAGAGAGAGAGAGAGATAGCATGATGGAGGGAGAAAGAGAGAGAGAGCATGATCGAGAGAGGGAGAGAGAAAGCATAATGTAGAGAGAGAAAGAGAGCATAATGGAGAGAGAGCATAATGGAGAGAAAAAGAGAAAGCATGAGGTAACTATGAAATGATATATCATCTCATCTTTCTATGCTCCCGATGCACTCGAGCATAGCCTCTTGTCTCTAAAATAGAGATGAAACTCTATCTGTTTTGGCCATGGGAAGATGAAGATGAGAAGAAAAAGAAGAAAGAAAGACAATGCCATATTTAATAAAATAGAAAATATGATTTAATCATGAAATAAAAGATCATCTCATTGCTCCATACTTCCAGTGCACTCGAGCATAGTCTTTTATTTCTATAATAGAGATTGTGTGTTATCTCATTTAGCCATGGAGAGATGAAGATGGAAAGAAAATAAAGAGAACAACAACAGACTATATTTAAGAAAAGAAATAGATATAACAACAAGAATATATATTAATGAAGAGAAAGAACAACAACAAGAAGAATATTTGAAAGAGCATGATTTAATCATAAAATAAACTATCACCTCATCTTCTCATGATCTCGATGCACTTGAACATAGTCTCTTGACTCCAACATAGAGATTGAGAACTATCTCCTTTAGCCATGGGGAGATGAAGATGAGAAGACAATGAAGAAAGAAAGAAAATGTTATATTCAATAAAAGAGAAAATATGATTTAATCATGAAATAGAAGATCATCTCATCTTTTCATGCTCCCGGTGCACTTGAGCATAGCATATTGTCTCTATAATAGAGATTGAATGTTATCTCATTTGGCCATGAGGAGATGAAAAAGAGAGGAAAGAAAATGAGAGAGAAATGAGAGGGCCGATGATTACATACCTCTAATGAGAATGATTTAGGGAAGATGAACACCTTACTTTGATGATCTTAAATCTCCTTTCAGTGAAGTTCCAAGATGATGCTTCCAAAAGAGTTGTAGCTTGCTTCAAGTTAGAGAAGAAAATAAATTGAAAGAGAAAGAAAGAGAGCGAAAGAGCTCAACAGAAACTCTAAGTCTTCAAGTGAGAATACTCTAGAGTTTCTCTCAATGGCTAACTCTTGCCCAAGAGGGAGGAAGTGGGGGTATTTATAGAGAATTTTGGAGCCAAAATTCGAAATTAGAATTGAAGATTTAATTCGAGAGGAAAAACTTTTTGGAGCCAAAATTTGAAATTCGAATTCAAGAGGGTTTTGGCATTCCCGATTTGGATCTAAACTTAGATTTTGGATTTCATTTGGATTTGATAATTGAATTTTGAATTTGAATCTCATGTCTAAGGTTAGGTTTTGAATTTAAATTTTGTATTTGGGTTTGGACAACGTTTTAGAAATTTATTTTCGATCGAATAGTCACAAATTTGTTTTGGGTTTAAAATTTAAATCCAAATAATAAAATAATAATTTTTTTTTGAAAAATTTGGAGTGATAACACCTCGATCAACACCAAACCTAGTTCTGATTTCCTCCCATTAAGATGATGGCTTCTTGAAATTAGCCTGTAGAGCTATTTGTTCATGTCGATCTTCTTTAGGTTTTGACACATGATTCATCACTTTTCTTCGTGTTTCTTCTCATTGAATCAAGGAACAAACGGTGTTGAAGAAGGGTAGTGGTAATGTCATTAAAATTTGACTCCTAAATTGTTCATAATCAGGCCCTAAACCATCAAGAACTTAAATATTTTATCTTCTTCAAATTGCACTCAGGATGTATCATCAATAGGTTGGCAAAATTGCTGTAGTTCGTCGAACATCCCACGCAATGTCCCAACATACATGTTGAATAACTTATGTTCACGACTAAAATTCTGAATTTCGTATTGTAGTTCATATACTCTAGCTAGGTTGTATTGATTTCCATGCACTTCATTTACTGCATCCTAAAATTCTTTCGCGGTGTTTTGGTACATAAGACCTTGGAAATTTCATGCACCATGGAATTTAATAACCAGCCCACATAACAATGTCATTTTTTTATTTTCATCTCTCAAACGCGGGACCTTAGGGGTTGAGCTGTTTGTATTTTCCAGTAATATACCCCAATCTTGATGTCCCACTTAAAAACAACTTTCACATATTTAGACCAGCTTAGATAATTTGTACCTGTAAAAGGCTTGGTAGTGATCAGAAGTGTGTGATTCTGATCAAAGTTGTGATTGTGATCTGAACCTTCATGCCTTGCTCCATGCATATGCGTGCTGCAAAAAGTTGGCAGTGATACGTTCTCTGATTCAGCCATGGGTAATGCAGAACACATAACAGCATTCACTAGAGCCAACCACGATACCATATCTCTGTTAAGAAAATTGGTAAGAGCGATAAATCTGTTGGAGAAGATAACGACAATCAGAAAATGGATGAGGAGCTGGTAATTGAATATTATGATCGGATGAAAAAGGCAGACAGATCCGAAGATAAGGGAAGGCAACAATCTTGGGATCAATCAAAGATTTCTTCTAATCTAGGCAAGAAAGATGTTGCCTATGATAAAACATAAACTTTTTCCCTATAAAAGGGACTCAATTTTGTCGTTGTGATCATCTTCTTCTTCATCAATAAGAATACAGTATGAGTGCCTCTAGCCATGGACGTAGGCCTTAACAAGCCGAACCATGTTAAATATATTCTTTCTCACTCTCTTTTGTTTTTTCTTTATCGTATTAGAGCGTTGAAGCATATTGTATTCATTCCAAAAAATCACTGTCTGCTCACGGTGGTTTTTTGTTGCTGGAATATTGGTAGAGCAGAGCGTTTTTGGCTGTCTGATTCACAAACAAATCGATCACTATAGGTGTCAAGCAGCAGTTCATTTGATTTCTGAATATCTGCAGATCATTTCAATGGATTTGCAGATTTTTTGAAGCATCGAGGAAATAGCGCTTCGATTTTGAAACACTACTGGTTGTGAAACAAGGCAGCGACTGGTTTTTTGCCCCTTATTTCCAGCAACTAGCGTCGTCCTCACAGGTGATTTCTCTCTGCGATATTACTACCTGAAGATTCATCTTTTTATTTCGCTTTAAACAGTACCAAGCACGTCAGATTTTATGCTTGGAAACGGTGCCACAACTCTCCGCTGGTCTGCCCTGTTCTGTTTCTGAACAGGCCTACGATAACTTGGAGTAGAAAATCAGGGCACGATCATCGAGGAGAGCTCAGATTGCTCTGATTTTTGGAGTGTCCCTTCCTCAGTGCTCCAGCTACTTAAGCTCAAATTTCAAGGCAAATAGACCATCAGTTGATTTTCTATGAATTTTTGAAGGTGTCATGGCTTACACGTCCTTCCAGTTGCATTTTGCTGTTGCGAGGAAACGCTGTTTGCCGTTCTTCTTTCCCATCGGCCAGCATTTTTGAATCAGGTGATCTCTCACTCATATACTATTACGAGCAGGAACTAGTACTAAGGACGATCATATTAGTGCTTGAAAATTTTTCTCTTCATCATTTTTATACTGTAGCATTTTTGGGGTCATTGGCATGGTACTTGATTTGCAATCCTCCATCTTTGCTCTTTCAAGAATGTCTTTAGCATACTTGGTTTGACTTAAGAGAATTTCTTGTAAATTACAACGAGCTATTTATGGTTTAAAACAGGCGTCGCAGACGTGGTATGCTAGATTAATTAATTTCCTTCTTAATTATGGTTTTACTATTAGTATGGCCGATCCATCCATGTTGACATTACATCAAAAATCAAAAACTCTTGTTCTTCTCGTGTATGTTGACGACATGATCTTAACTGCAAATTGTTCCATATTCTTGCAAAGTTTTGTTAATCTTTTTTGCAAGGAATTTCTCGTCAAAGATCTTGGCAGGCTGAGCTATTTTTTAGGAGTCGAAGTGACTTGGACAAAACAAGGAATTCTCTTATGTCAAACCAAGTATGCTAAAGACATTCTTGAAAGAGCAAAGATGGAGGATTGCAAACCAAGTACCACGCCAATGAGCCCAAAAATGCCAAAGTATAAAGATGATGAAGAGAAATTTGATAAGCCTACTCTCTATAGGCAAATAGTTGGTTCTTTGCAGTACTTGACTCTAACACGACCAGACATTTCTTTTGTTGTTAATTATGTTAGTCAGTTTATGCATGAGCCATTACATATTCATTATCAAATGGTCAAAAGGATTCAGTACATCAAACGATCAATACAGATGGGACTAAACATATGGATGCAGATCACTCTTGATTTATATGTTTTTTTATATTCAGACTGAGCAGGATGTTCTCAAACTAGTCGATCCGCTATAGGATTTTGTGTTTTTCTTGGTGCTAATCGTGTGCCTTGTAGTGCTAAGATGCAAAACAGTGTAGTCAGAGCAAGTACCGAGACTAAATACAGAGCAATGGCGTCAACAGCAGCAGAACTTAAGTGGATACAATTCTTAATGAAGGACATTGAAATTCAGATTAACAAAGTTCTAATCCTACACTGTGACAACAAAAGCTCTCTTTATATGATGGCAAATCCAGTGTTTTATAATAGAAGCAAGCAATTTCAAATTGACTTTCACTAAGTAAGAGAGAGTTGCTCAAAAACAACTTGAGACTAAGTATATTTCAATCAATAATCAAATTGCCAATTCTTTTACCAAAAGCCTATCAAAGCATATTTTCAATCTTCTCAAGAGCAAACTCGGCCACCAGCAGCGGCTCGGTTTGGGGGGGAATATTAAGGAAATTGGTAAGAGCGACAAATCCATTGGAGAAGATAATGACAATCAGAAAATGGATGTGGAGCTGGTAATTGAAGTTTATGATCGGATGAAAAAGAAAGATCTGAAGATAAAGAAAACGACAATCTTGGGATCAATCAAAGATTTCTTCTAATCTAGGGAGGAAAGATGTTGACTATGATAACAACGTAAACTTTTTCCCTATAAAAGGGACTCAATTCTGTCGTTGTAATCATCTTATTCTTCATCAATAAGAATACAGTATGAGTGCCTTTTAGCTGTAGACGTAGGCCTTAACAAGCCGAACCATGTTAAATCTGTTCTTTCTCACTCTGTTTTGCTTTTTCTTTAATCTCCAACAATGGATGCACATCAAAAACGCAAAGATACTCACTCACGCAACCACAAGGGCAACAAAGATTTAGGTGGTTCGGCGTTGGAGCCTACACCCTCGGTGGGAAGACCTCACACTGCATTTTCATTATTCACCACACATAAATTCGGCCATAACAAAACTGCTTTTTTTAATAACCAACTCTCAGCCGACATCCCTTTCCAAACGTCTCACAAGGGAAAGAATGGCACAAAATACAACTGCTCACCTTCACACAGAGTTACCAAAACGCATATACAAACGAGAAGGGAAAGAGAGAATGGTGATAAGGTAAGAGCTAACAAGCATAATGATGACCGTAAATCTTAAAAAATTGTGGGCTGGTGTGAGCAAATGCCCACACCAGCTTCCATGCAGCTGCACTACTGTTAACGGAAACTCTCGAACAAAAAAAAATAGCCATTTATGTTTATGTTTGTGAGCAAATTAGCCAGATTTGAAGTTTTGAACAAAAGTCCCTTCTCACCTTGAATCTGGCATAAACGTATGCCCACACCTTGACTGCAAGGGAACAGCGTGATCAGCTATTTCTTCAGCTTCCTTAAAGACGTGACATGGTCTATTAACCGCATCATAGCCTCTCTTCCTTAACCTATCAATAGTGGACACTGGACAGTCAACCCCATGAAGCTACATAGACGAACCAATTAACTCTTGGGGAACAATAATGATACACCATCCGAGCCGATTTGTCAACAAGAAAAGCAATCTATTGAGGGACATTGATGCCGTTGAAGTATGTCAGTGACTCCGCTGCATGTAAGGATGTCAACGAACGGTCCTTCGAGCTTTAGGCTGATGACTCGCAGACCAATTGTTCTTCGGTGCAAATTAAGTAATATTGGATCATGCATGGATTTTAAATGGGTTGTCGCTTCTTGGTTTCGGCTTTCCTTGGATGTGCTACAAAAGAAATAATTCTTTTCTAGGATTAAACTCCTTTTCCAATATGCATTGGTCGTGACAGATTTCTGTTTGATCGTTCTAAATTTTAGCCTTTTCACACCGCTCATTTCTCAGGCTTAATTATTCAAATAGTGATTTACTTTCCTTGCCACTAGTCTATGGAGATCGCCTGTGGTAATTTTGTGGTGAACATAGTACTTCTGTAAGAGGCAAGCAACGTGAACATTCTTGAAAATTGCCCTCATCACTAATCATCAGTCATGGCACCTCGATCCAACTAAAGATATTGTGCTTGATGAATTTGAGCAGCACTTTTTAGTTGTATAATATCTTCATGATCATCAGGAAAACTCCTTCTGGGGGATCTCCCGATTTTATTCACAAAAAAATATCTTAATGATCATCAAAATGGCTCCATGAAGCCAAATCTCAGAACGTAAGAAGAATTCGATCATCATAATGGAGTTGAAAGGCGTTATGCCCCTTTTGGAACTGTTCCTCAAGGGATTGTCGTCTAAGTTGTGGCCTTTAAAGCCTCTATTGAAACAAATCCTGATCCGGTGTCTTTTCGTATTAGCTTTTCAACCTTCTTCTCATTCAAGCAGTACATACGGCTGACATTGAACGATCTGAAGTGATCAGCAATGTTGGCTTGGCAAAAATGAAAATGGTGGATCTTCATTTTCATTTGAAAACGGGATTAATTTCAAACTATAGAGGTGGTCAAGCATTCATAAGGTAAGGTTTAGGTCATGAACATCGTGTACATCTAAACTGCTTAAAAGAATTATTTCTCAGTCTAGACCTTGAAGATCTTGTTCCTTCCTCCTCTCTTTGCCATTGCTAACACCATGTTCCTCTCTCCTTTTCTCCTGATGTAGTTGCTGGCCATCGCGTTCTTACCGCTCCTCCTTTGCACGATGCGCCTGCAGACAAGATTGAGGCCTTGCTGAAGGCGGAATTGCAGTATCCCAATCCAAAGATTTTTCATTCTTGTCCACCGTGTTAGCATTTGATCTGTCTGTGTGTCCATCAAATCATAGTTAAGACAGGAAAAATTTGTTAAAAACAATAAAATAAAAACCCTGTTTTTTCTCTTTTTTGAAAAAAACTGCATAATGAATTTTTCACGTTTTTTTCATGTTTTTATTACATCTATTATTATTGTTTTTACGTTATTTTAGATTTAAAGATTAAAAATCAAGCTAAATTATTTATCTTCATTTATATCATTACTAAAAGATCACTGTTATCATTTTATCAAGTTACTTTTTTTTACGTTTTGTATCATTAAGTGGTTGAAGTTTGCAGTTATTTGCTTCTGTTTGTTGTTTTCCCCTTTTTTTCTCATATTTGTTTTCTTTGTTTTTACGCGAAATGTTGATTTCCCATCTATTGATCATAGATCTTGTTAGTTTTCCTCCTGTATTCCTGTTTGTCTTACACTCTACACTTTGCCATCTATCTTTGATTCCTCAACAACTCTAATGTACATCTAAGATGGTCGCTGCAGAAATTTTTGAATGATGCTAGATAACCTTTCCCTTGCAAATGCCAATATAAAGTAATTCTTGGTTCCAGAATATTCCAGAGGCATGTAATGTGATAACTTAATGTCTTCTCTATAGAGTGGACTTTATTTGGTATCACAATAGATCCAATACTTATTTCCATTTTCTTGGACAAATTTAACTTTATGATAGTGTACCATGTTTGCATCAATTTTTAACTTGGCGGAGTTGTACTTGTGATTGCATTTAGATCTTGCACTACTACCAGTGATTTTAATGCAATCCCAATGTTGCTTCGTGAATGACTAGGCTAGTTGTGGATGAAGTATCTACTGTGAAATTTCGATTCCCTCTTGGCCTTTTACATCACATCTGTATGACGAATTCATCATAGTTGATTTCCTACAGCTCCAATTTTCAATATGAACCTTTAGCGGAATATTTTGTTTCTTGTTTCCAAATTTTTGTCATTTAAGTTTAATTCTTATAATTAAGGGGTTGTTTGGTATTAAGAACAGCATATGAATGTTTCATGAATCTATTTTAAAAACGAGGTAGATTTGTGAAACACTTGTTCAAGTGTTTCATGAATCTACAACAATTTTGGAGAAGATTCATGGAGTACTTGTTCCTTGTTCCTAATGCCAAAAAGTACATAAGATCAATGCTTGTTATATGTGTCATAGTGCAACTTTGTGGTTCAGCCCTGAAAGGCCGTTTGGCAACAAGAACACTATGTAAGTGTTTTATGAATTTACCCCAAAGATTACGATAGATTTATGAAACACCCACAAAGTATACATGCAACTAAACGACACCTAAGCATGCACTCAAACACTGTAAGGCGGATAACTAGGTCCAAACTACTACGACCAGATCTTTAGGCTAATCCCCATTATGTGCAGCTACTAAACCTGTGCTTAATTAAGTGGTGCCGGATTCTTCTAAAAAATTATAAAATTTGAGATATTGTTTCGAACCAATATTTTGGATTCCCTGTCAACAGCGTCTAATGACTTCAGACACTTTGACGCCCGATATTCCGATAAACATTTTCAGTCTTCAAAAATCCGATCAGAGAAGCGTAGACATCGACAATGTTTGTCATCTTCACTGTGCTTGAACGTTGAGTCAGGAACAAGCAGAATATAGGAGAGAGTGAGAGTCTATCAGAAAGTTAAGTTTGAGTTTAGCCCTACATCTTCTGTGGACGTAACTGCAAGAACAGGAAACCTTCTTGTGAAACAAACACATAGAAGAAGGCTTCTACAGCCTGAACCTAAACAAGAATAAAAGAGGCGTATGCAGAGGAAAACTCTTCCTTTGAACATTGATACAACTGGCTCGCACATATGACAATCAAGACTAGGACCATAGGTTAGCATCACCTTCTCATATGCCAACAAATCGCCCAATACCACTTCACTTTAGTATTTATAGGCCACAGTTCACTTCGACTTTTACCATTTTCAGAAGGCCTTTAGTCAAATAAGTGCTGCTCTCACTATATATATATATATATATATATATGTGTGTGTGTGTGTGTGTGTGTGTGGCGACTATAATTATTAAAAGTCACCCAGCCATCTAATAAAAGCTATCTATCTGATGCATAGTCAAGATAAAAACATGAAGAAAAATGTAGGAACTAATATTAGAGGATGAAAATGTCCATCTCTTTTTTCTATTTGTTTTTTTCATGACGGTCAATTATGGTGGATGGAATGGTCTTGATTAGATGACTCTAAAAAGCTAAAATCAACCATTATATATATATATGAAAAAATGAGACAAGAAGAGAGACAAACTACTCGGTCTCATAATGGTACCTCTAATGTCAAGATGAAAATCACTAGTGAATACCATGCATTAGGATAACACCTTTTAGGAATCGAATTAAGGACATGGTTACAACATGTCACCCAACTCGACAATTGCGCTACCCATCACTTAGTAGAAAAAGAGTGCCAACGGAATCAATTTGTGGAATGGGGGCTCCCCGTCATCGGCATGGAAAATTTTTCAAGTGACTCTTGAAACTATGCCTTCAACAATTATGCAATTTTCAATAAAACATTATAAAAATAAATTTTCCGCCACACACCAAATTGTATTACATGCTTGCCAGATTTGACCAAATGGTGAGTGCTGGATCGAACCGCAAAGAACTCAACTCATTAATTAAGAAGTGATATATTTAATAGGAACATTTTTGTTACTTTATAAACGAATTAAATATCTACATAAAAATTCAAATACAGAACACTAGACGGACTCCAAGTCGGATGAAAATTGCGCCAAGAACTTTCAATGCGAATTAAGGTTTATCATAGAAGCAACTTCAAACTACATTGTAAAACCCCACTTTGGACTCTAAATAAATTTTTGACCTTGAAACTTGGTTTTAAGCGCCAATTCAACACCTAAACTCGACGTGGCTCCTCCTACTACACTAGAGTGTAAAACAAGAAAGCATGACACAAATTAATTTAAATTTCAAGGAGCACTCATATGTAAAAAAACTGAAAATTAATGAAGTTTGTACGTGTAAATAATTAAATTTTGTACACTGGTATGGTCAAGTACAACGTGGCTCCACAACGGTCTCGAACACCTCACACAAGTGGCAATCAATTGGTAAAAAAACAGTAAACTAAGATAGGCCCTTATTTGGAAATTGCTAAAAATTATTAGGTGAAAGAGGAAATAACATAATCCCGCCTCTGCTATTCTACACTAGACTACTAGAGAGGTGTTTTACCACACGCTGAACGTAAACAGGGAGCCAAGATGAATCTCAATAAAAGTAGCAGTGGCGTCATTTTTTAAGAGGGGGTCAAATTAAAGTTTCTAAAATTTGACTGGAACCGAAATATCATATTTCAAAATTTTTATATAAAACAAGTAAAATTTTTAAAATTTAACGCCCTACGCTCTGCCCCTCAGCGGTAAAGTCATAAAAGACTGGTTAAAAAGCATTAGGTATGTAATTTTTAAGAGACATTAATATCAAAATGAGAAGAATGTCGTAATAAAAACTTTTTTTTTTGTTTATGTGAGCGATTCCCCACACCTGCCTCCGTTCTGGAGTGACCTAGGAGTCTTTTCAAATGGGGAAAAACCCTAACTGGAATTTTTTTTTAACACAACTTTTTATTTGATGTAAAGCTGCAAGTTCATGGTATTCTTACTTTTCTTTTTATTGATTGATATATTTCGTTGAGTAAGTCCAGGACCAATATCCTGACACTTTATCCTCAAATAAGAAAAAGTTAAAAGCCAGAATGCCACGTAAGAGTTTGTCTGCATGCACCTAGATACGAGATCCTAAAATTTTGTCCTGAGATTTCAGGATCTTAAATCCAAAGATTTCAAATCTAACTCCTTCATCGAGTATCCAAGAAAAAAGAAAGCATGATTCAAGGGCTTGTTGAGTCCATATTGAAGCTTCTTAGTCTTATGCACATGCATCCCACATCTTGTTAATTAATGATGCTTGGGTCCTAAATCTCACTTTTCTATGTGACAGGTCGATCGGTAAGACTTAATACAACCAATTTTGTATAGAAAAGGACTTTACATGATTCCACAAATCACAGATATGTGTAGAGAGAGAAAAAGAGAGAAAGATTATTAACTACAGGGTAGTTGGGATGGCACCAACCATATCTGTTGCAAGCAGACCAATATTGATTGCGCAGGTTTTTAGAAGATTGAATAACTTGCGGCTCCATGTGGGCTGACTGGTAGCTGGGGCGCAAATTTATGGATTTAATGCAAAATATGGCCATACTACTTTGGTAATAGCTGCTGGATATATAGAATGGTGTGGTCAAGCTACGATTTGGCTGCCATTTGAATAGAATTGGCGCTGACAGGCATGGGGGTGCATGTCAGGGGCTTAGGCACCACTTGAGATTTTTGGAAATGAAAAAAATTTAAAAAAAAAAAGTATATTTGAAATAATTTAACTTGGATCCTCTAAATTTTTTGGAAATTACAATTTGACCCCTTAAAATTGTGAAAAGTATAGCGCCCCAGCCCCCTGCCTCTCAAGAAAAAAAAATCCTAGCACCGTCCTTTGCTGCTGAAGAGGCTGCCTATGCATGAGCTTAGACTTGCCTATGAGTAACTTCTTTGAGAGTATGGATGCCAACGGATCATTTTCAAATCAGATGTACTTTTATGCATACCTTAATCTGAATCCGATGGGTTCTTTTGAAAAATCAATCAAATTGCTTGATTTGATAC
This sequence comes from Nymphaea thermarum, assembly GCA_011799765.1. Taxonomy (NCBI): domain Eukaryota; kingdom Viridiplantae; phylum Streptophyta; class Magnoliopsida; order Nymphaeales; family Nymphaeaceae; genus Nymphaea; species Nymphaea thermarum. Next base: position 79,506 of record JAANDH010000236.1, on the reverse strand, counting down.
TAATGCTTTTTCATATCCAATTCTTTCGAAACGGTTTGATCAGATATTCGATCCAAATTGAATCAATTGACATCCCTACTTGAGAAAAAGCCCTAGTGGCTCACCCCCCAGCTAGTCCAACCTTTGGAGATGAGTCGACCAACCTTAATCCTAGCTAATCAGGTAATTCAACTTAATTAACAGTTTATTTGACGGGGTTAGGGTCAGTGGCGTAGCTACATGGAAGCTGATGTGGGCCGCCTAATTAGACAGGCAATTCAACCTGCTTAACTGATGAGTCGACCGGGTTCAGGTCCGTGGTGGAGCACATGGGAGCTGGCGTGGGCCACTGCCTACACCAACCCACTAAAAACAATGTGATTACTCCAAATTTACATGGGGTGCCTGCACCTGACCCGGACTAGTGACTCGAGTGTCCCTCAGCCCAAAAATCTTGACTCCGCCACAGGGTCCCTTGGAAGCTAAGGCAGGTTCCCTGAGCCAAACTAAAACTCCCAGCATCTTAAAATATGATCTCTAGACACCTTCCTTTTCTTCAAAGTTCAAAGCAAAAGAAGGTGATAGCTAGGTCTGATGAGACTGAAAAAAAATAGTTTGAAATGGAATTAGGGGAGTCTTTCCAATGGACGAGCAGCCAGTCCTGGGCACATTAAAAATGGGTTGAAAGCTGCATTATTAAGAATAATCTACTGGATCCAAGGGTTTCACTTCATGTGCAGTGACAGTTGTAGAGAATTTTAACTTGGGAAAGTGAGTCATGTGATTCATTTGCTTTCTCAGCATTGTTTATTTCTCCACAGAGACTGTTTATTTCTCCACAGAGACTGTCAAGCCAACTAGACTGTGATGTGCAAAAATTAGTAAAGAATCTTGGGAAAACCACAGACCAGGCTGGCCTCAAGTCTTCGAGCATTTCGCAGCCAGATTCTTAGCCAACTATGGATTCCGCGTCAAGTGGATCCACTTGATTACTTGTCGCTAATTATATAGGGGAGAAAGCTCTGTGCTCAGCACATGTTTGGTTTCAAACAGAAACCAAGATCTTTGTTGGTACAATTACGGGATTAAAACGTGGTTCTTAGAGACAACTTGTTCAATGACCTCAGGTCACTCTCCATGTGATGCATTTAACAAGGTCCATAACTAGGTGCATGTGTTGAAAGAAAAAAAATAATAGTCGATGCAATAATAAATGAGGTCCTGTACTCAAGTAAACTTGATGGCTGTCTCTTACTTGCCTTTAGGGAAAATGCAATTGGTAATGTAACCATGGTTCTTATGTTATCAAGGTGCTAACTAAATGCTTTTATGATTCTTTTAAAGTTCAGTTGGATAGATAACATTGCAACTAAATGTGTCACGGGCCGATTGGCTGGGCCATACACAGTGGTCTGTAACAAAATGAGGACAATGCGTTAACTTTGGGTGAGCATGAGTATTTCATTCTACCACCCACCTTGGATCCGAAGCCTGCACTCTTCTTCTCATATTGCGGATATGAAAGCAGGCCTGGTAATAGAGGGAAAAGGTAAATAATGTGCAGCTTATTGGAAGGAGAACAAGAACCCAAAATCCAGCTCAGTAGTGGATCCCATGATTGCTTTTGAAATTGTCACATCAACTGTGCGTCAACACTCCATTCGTGCCATTTTACTTTCTGTTCCCACTAAAAATTTGCCATTTCTGATCGGCGGATTCAATCACAGGAAGGTTCAAAACTATAACCTAAGTCACAGGGACTCTTCAAAAAAAGGACCCCACCCGTGCCGACACATAGCCCAGCACTGGTGCTGCTACGGGAGCAGCTCCCACACAAAATATTTTCTTTTTTTTTTCCTTCTCTCTCTCTTTCTTATATATATATATATATATATATATATATATATATATATATATATATATATATATATATATATATATATATATATATATATATAT
>JAANDH010000236.1:28492-77468 GCA_011799765.1 Nymphaea thermarum | reverse complement strand
TCAGATGATGCATTGACCTGCAGAACCAGCCATTCTGCTAAAGCTTAAGAGGCGCACCAGTAATTCCAGAGATTTTGGCCTACACCCAAATTTTGGAAATTAATTAATTTCCTTTGTTTCTTGACATAGTTGATGATTACAATCTGCCTCCTTGGTTCGATTAACATGGTTTCATGCCTTGGTCAATAGGTTTAAGTTTAGGTCATTCCAAGGAAAACGTTTCTGGTGTTTAATCATAAATCAGAACCTTGGAAGTATAAGGGTATGGTCTTAAAGGCTTTATGAAAAAGACGGATTCCCTTAACCTTGAAAGTATAAGAGTATGGTCATAGAGGTTTTATACCAAAGACGGATTCCCTTAAGTAAACATTAAAAAAGAATCATGTAAGCCACCGAGCCTGCATGGTTTTTCAGTCCAAAAAGGTCAGATGATGACTTCTTAATGACTCTAGAAATGCTCCAACTCACCATCACACACTTAAGCTTATCCAAATCCACTAGCTAAAGGACGACTAAAACATTATTTAGTGACAAACCGATTAGTGTTAGTTCAATTTCTAGCACATGCATCTTTTCATATGATGTCACGCTTTTCCCTTTTGTCTCGGAAACCACCAAAGAACTATTCGCTCATGTCTCACTCAAAGTTGTGGATCCTGACACCAGTGACGTGAATAGTTGATGCTTCGATGAGAAGTACATACGAATATATGTATATGTGCACATTACGGTTGTTTGCAATCAACCTACTAATTGGCAGATCTAACAATGTAGAGTCATAGACCGCTCTCAAACTTGAGGAATTCTTTACAGTGATCAAAAACACAAGCATAGTTTCGCTTACTGCTAAAAATGCCGGAAACCATTCCATGTTTGTATTTAAATGGGTATCTCTTTTGCCATGCTACCAGGAGAGAGAGAGAGAGAATCAATTTGACCATGGACTAGAGGATAATAGAACAAGAAACATTAAATTGATATATGGCTGCCAAATTTGAAGAGATGAACAAATGCAAAGATTGGAGAATTCCTAATAAATGCAAAAAAAAAGCCTAATTTCATGGCATTTAAATCATTTCAACATCGTTTAACCCACCGTAGGTGTAATCAAGATTAACCCGACGACAATATCTGCAAAAGTTAGGTGTTCTCCAACCATATACACTTTTGACTTTTTCTTCTATTTACTGTCAATTTGTTTCCACATTTTTAAAGTTGAAGGAGGCGTTTGGATGCCACTTTATAACTTGGTTTTGAAGGCAAAATCAGGTTTGGCCTTTGAAAATTTTGGGTGACAAGAAAATTCTGGGTTTTCACAAAACAGTGATTTCACGTGAGAATGAAAAACCCAAAAAAAATCAAGTTTTCATAAAACCTGATTTTGTGAAAACTAAGTTTTAGAGCGTGGGGTCCAAACGCCGCCCAATTCATGAAATGAAACGTTAAAAGTTCAGAGCCAAGATTGGATCATGATTTACCATATTCAACCAAAAAGAATCTAAATAAATCATGTTGAACATGAAATTATTGAGGACGATGGCACTGGCACATGATCAGTCTTTCTCTCTCACACACATGTACACAGTGCGCAGACTCATATATTTTAAACTTATAATTTAAAGCCTGGGTTCCGCAGACCAAGGCAAAGTGGTTTAGCTTTTTTACTCTGAACATTTCCACATGAACGATGACAGTAGCAGTTGGACCGTCAAAGAGGAAAATGGAGGGAGGGAAGATAGGTGGCGCTTGCCCTCTCTACCAATCATGGCAAAATGGACCTTGCAAGGTAAGACACGGGACTTCATGGTGTCATATATGAAACCAACAAAAGATCTGGCGCATTTATATCACTGTTGTCGCTTTCCAAGGAATACAGTAAGTATACAAGGTCAAATATCACACTTCCCCATAGAGACGTCTCTTGGGAAGTGTACACTGTACAGAGGAAACATCGCTGTCGCCCTCTCAAGACCTCGAAGATTTGAACCGTCATATCAAAATTATAAACATCTCCACCCCTTCATCTCTTCTCTTGATGGGGAGTTACCAAACACCAATCTCTCCAAAAGACTTTTTTAATGATCACCATTTTGGCTTTCTCCAAATTTGTTCAGACTTCAGAGAAAGAAAGAGCTACTTTCCGTCATTGAAAGACACCAAACAACATCAACCATGGCTTTTCAATCATATGAAGTAGGAGGATTAATCTCTCATTGTATACACATATATATATATATATATATTATTTATATATGGAATTTGCCCACCTTCGTTTTCCTTGGTAGGCACATAAAACAAGGAAAGCACATGCGGCATGGTGAAGAGAGAGAGAGAGAGAGAGAGAAAACAGAGGCAAAATTTCATGATCATCTGCATTTTTTTCCCACTGATACAGTGGCCTTTATCCATGGAGGAGACAGGGGGGAAAGCGAGAGATCTGAAAAAAAGGGTGTAACTAACACAGCTATAACATTCAGAAAGTAATCACCTGCGAAAAAGTGAATAACTACCGCGGCCATAACATTCAGATGATAATGAACAAGACAGCCAAAACTGAAAATCCTACCATTCACCAAACTTGGCAAACAAGAACAGAGAAAAAGCTCTCTGTAAACGAGCGAGAGAGAGAGAGAGAGAAAGAGTGAGAGAGACAGACGGCCGTCACCATCGGCCGGTGAAACCAGTACTATGTCAGTTTAAGTCATGACTTGTCATGTACAGCATTGGAGTTCTTACAATAAGCGATGGCTCCCTGGATTGCGCTGTGCAGCTCCTCCATGCTGCTGCTGTCCATCGATGGCAAGAACTCACCGGAGAAGGTCAGCACCCCACTGTGAGTCGGCGACGACATCACCGACGGAGGGCAGCTCCCTATGTAACCACGGATTGGACGCGCCGATGCCCTTCTCTTGGGAAACCCGCTCAAGTTGCCGGAGAAGGAGTGGGAGTGATGGGTGGCGTGGAAGCTGGAGCTGCCGGTGCTGCTGCAACTGTCCCTCGCCTTCACGAGCCGCTCCTCCCCTGCTTTCATGTGAGAGATCTTCTCGTAGAGGGGTTTCACCTTGTTGATGTACTTCTGGAATACGTTCTTCGCGGATCTGCTCATCTTCTTGCCCTTGGTGAGGAAGATTGAGGAGATCTTCATCTTGCTCGGTGGTTTGTTGCTTAGTGGCGGTGGCGGTGGCGGTGGCCGCGGTGTTGGTGGCGCGACCGGCTTTTTGGTGGGGAGACGGGCAAAGTGGCGGAGTTTCTTGAGGGAGGTCAGATGGGCATCTTCGTCATCGGTTGTCGCGGAGCTGGTGCGGCGGGAGGAGTCGCAGGAGCTGCTGCTGTTGGAGTCTCGGGAGCTCGTGGCATCGGAGCTCCAGCCGCTCGAGTCGTTGTTGGCGGTGCTGGTCAGGTGGATGGAAGGTGGTAGGCGAGGAGGCAACACGGTGGTAGGCTGTCGCTGACGGGAGGCTGCGGCGGGGGCGGCGGTGGTGGTGGAGAAAGAGATCGGTGGTGATGCATGGCGATCTGGTGGCGGTGGTCGTGGTGGTGAGTTAGGACGACGGTTACTGGTAGGGGTGGTGAGGGTTTGGATGATTCGGAGGCGAGGAGGGAGGTGGAGGGGAAGAAGTTGGCCCTTGAAGAAGAGCTCGTCGGCAGGGCAGTAGAGGGTGGAGGACGTCTTCCTGGAGGCTGGAGAGAGTGAGATGGTGAATTCGAAGTCCGAAGAAATTGAGGACGAAGACGACAGAGACCTGCTCAGGTTGGGGCCTTCTCCTGATTTCCCCATCAACCCATGGAGAGAGAGAGAGAGAGAGAGAGAGAGAGATTGAACCAGCAAAGGAACTGCAACAGGGAAATTAGGTTCTGCAGAGCGAGAAAGAGAAAACTTGATTGATTGATCAGGGAAGGCAATGATTTGGAGGTAAAAGCCAGCAAGAGTTTTAGGAAGGAAATGATACTGAGATCAAGCGGTGGACCATGGGAGAGAGAGAGAGAGCGACACAGAGAGATGTGGCCGTATGGGCGGAGCTATCTGGTTGTACTTGAGGTGACTCACCACGACTTCTGGCTAGAGAAAAAAAAAATGATCCAAAGATTACGAAAATACCCCTACCACTTGATCGCCGCCGTTCATACGTAGCCGAAGAGATTCTGACCGTTGTGGAGATGTATGAAAGTATCTAAGATGCAGCAGGTAAGGCCAGCTTTAAACAATACTAGCGATTACCCAAATGTTGCTTCTGGTGTTCCAAATCTTTAATGTCACTTAAGTAATTGTTATAAAATAGTGTGGTTGATCTGAAATTTTTTACTAAAGGGTTCTGGTATAAAATTTGAATTTTTTAAAGAAAATTAATATAATCCTGATATTAAAATAAACATTTTGTGTTGTATAGGCATTTGTCCACACTTGTCTGATACTATTTAACTTTGGTCAATTTGCATATAATCTACGGAAAATTCATAATAGTTCAGATATGTCTCCTTACTTTCATGGTAAGGGGTTGTGAGATTTTTCTTGAAATGTAAAAAAATAGTTATGATTACCTTTTATGACTTTATCAGTAAAACTAAAGGTTCTATTTTAACTATGATCAGTTTAAAAATATAACCTAGATCATATTGTTTAGATGTAAATAAATTCCAAATATATATATATATATAGTACTATGATGCATGCATAAAATGATAACATAATATTAATTTTGTATTGATTCAATGTAGTGTAGCCAATTCACTAAATGGGTGTTTGGATGACACCTTCATCTAACCCAATTTTGTGAAAAAATAATTTTATGAAAACCAATCTGTTAATTATTTTCAAAAACTTGGTTCTTTTGTCGGTGACATATCTAAAACCTGGATTTTTATAAATAACGTGACGAGGTTGGGTTTTTCACCCTTTTTTACAAAAGCTGGCTTTGTCAATATGAGTATTTATTAAAACCCAGTTTTTATTGCACCTAAACACTTTGAAAACCTAGTTTTGAGAAAAAAAAACTAGATTATGTCATCTTTCTTCTTTCAAAGCCTCCTGCAAATTAATTTCTCCTCTTTTTCTCGTGCATTATATGTGTCAACCTCTCAAGAACATCTCTTCTAAGTGATGCTTCTCAATGAATTCAAATATTTATGTCATCTTCAACTGCACAAAGATATTCAAAACAAAAGAAAAACCCATTTGGAATCTAACAACAGAATATGGGTCGTAAAGGCACATAAAGGTTTTGGAATTTTAATTGTAAAATTTGCCAAATCCATATACTTTATGAAAATTTGTGGATCTTTTATATAATAATAATATTAACAGTAGCACATTATTAATGGTGGTTCTTTAGCCATTGTGCCTAGTTATTCATACGTTCACATGTAATTTTAACTGTTAATCAACTTTTACAAACAAACAAAGAACATAAGCAATTGCAATTAGAATAACCACAAAACTCGAGGTCTTAATCTCATTGATCTAGTTCGGACAAGCACAGCGGTAACGGACAAATGGTCTCAAACATCATGTCTTACGGACTGACTGCTAGTCCAAGACAAGTCATCACAGGCTGAAGAACAAGCCCTAGCTAGAAAATGATCACGACAACCATGGCCCATGGGAAACTCGATTATCAGATCTAGATACCTCGCAGGGCAGAATTGCAATATCAGGTGGCTGCCAGCGGTAGGTTTGTAATTCTAAAGGACAACCGCATCAGTGATGGCGGCAGGGGGGTCACATGGGCTCTCATGGGGCTACTATTGGGAGTCTCCATTATAATATATATATATATATATATATATATATATATATAAAGAGAGAGAGAGTGTGTATTTGGTGAGACAGAATTTCATTTTTACCAGTCAAAAGAAATTTAAAGGCTTGTTTTTAGGATTTTAAGCATGGGTGTTCGCAATGGTAGCAGTATACCGGTCAACATGGATGTCACTTTTAGAGAATCAAATTAAAAACCTAGACACTAAGCATCTATAATATGCTCTTATATATATATATATATATATATATATATATATATATATATATATATATATATATATATATATATCTGTTGAAATAAACTACCTCTCCTTAATGCACTGTATGCAATTATCATTCACATCAAAATTGAAAAAAAAAACATCTAATGACTTGTTGATTTCACTTCATATATAAATGATTTGTAGATTTATCCATTTAGGTTTGGACAAAAAAAAATCAGCCTCTCACAACATATCGCATGAAATACATTGAGTAGGTAATTTGACAAAGCTAAGATGGTTAGAGGATATATATATATATATATATATATATATATATATATATATATATATATATATATATATATATATATATATATATATATATATATATATATATATATATCAGCCATCCAATGGAAATCAACAGCAGCTGCTTTAATTCACACATGCAGGTTGGATGTGTGTGATAACATTTCTATATCCACATCCTAGCTATAGGAATCCACAAATCCTATTTGTGTCGAATATTGCAAAATAAAAAAAATAAAAATTATCATTGAAAATACTATTAATTATTGCTAACAATACAATAAATTGTTGTTGCATCACAAGTCATCACTAATGCTCCTATAATAGTTGTTGCTATTTCGAGTGGTCTGACGCTAGCCACTGTTATAGCGACAGAATAGACATTTAACCACAGTTTTTTTAAATACAAAATAAAAAACTATCTGCCCACTGAGGTAACGGCTGATTTCAAATTTCTTATATATATGTATATATATCCGGCTCCTGTCCCATCATAGGTGGATGAGGTTGCCTGACTTTTTAAGTATAGATTCATCTGGGCGCGTTAGTCCAACTTTCAACGCTCCCCTTCTCCGTCTTAACATCCCATAAAGGAGTTCGATCATCAGGTTTTAATTATAGAGCCATTTTGTCTTTATCTTATACAGTTTCAGGATGATTTCTTTTCACGAACAGCGACTCGAAGTTTTCGGTGAAAAGCTGAAGCCACCTTTCTTGATGGTGACAAGTGGGAAGGTTGGGCACCACGTATCGCCTTTCATGGTTTTGCTCTCAATTTATCTTGCAACTTCTCCAGATGCAAATCTCTAATTTATAGAGCAGGGCACATAAATAGTTCATAAATTCATTCTAACGATTGTGATTAATCGACAAATGCTTGCAGATATCCACCTTTTCATAAGAGAAAAAGGGTCTTCAATTTGTTTATAGCTATATTTTCAACAATTCAAGTACTTACTGGAGAATTATTGGTATACCGGAGATTAATTGATATATCTCAGGCCGCTTTGGACAGGGAGAAAAACCTGACCTATAAAATTTTTATTAAAAAAATATATTTTAAGTAATGTATGAACATTCTAATATACATGTATTTATTAATTCAGCAAAAAATATGTTTTACTTCAAGTTGTTTTTAAGAAAAACATTGATCTACTATTCAAAGTTTGATGTCATTCAGTTTTTTATTACTACATAAACATATTCAACTCAAAAAGTTACATATTAAACTCAAAAAATGAGTAACTTAGTGTGATTCTCAATTACTTTAACTATCAATTTTGAGTGGTCTGGTTTTTGTCCCTTAGTGGTCTGAGATCTACCAATTACTCTTTGTATGTCATTCCAATGAAGTCGATCTACATTTTCCAATATCATGTTGTGCAATCATAACGATAGATGTGGTAAATAATAAAAACCAAAATTAATTTTTTTTACTAATAAATGATTCCCTTGGATGCCACTAAGTTGTTCTAGATAAGTTTTAGCATCGGATTTGGATGTGAAATCCAGATCTCAATTCAGATTGGGGTTTGTATCAAGATACTTGTGCCCGTTTGTGTTGGATCAAATTCTTTACCCGTCCTGAATCGATGTTGCTAGTGCCATATCCATTATAGAGTAATGGACCTGAAACTAGGTGGAAATTATCCATATCCAACCGATTTCTTCATCGGATACAGTGGATCTATATCTTGGATCCACATCCAACCAGTTCAGATAATTCTAGATTTGTTCTTCTGGATCCCATATCCAAATGACTAATCTTGGATATATATCGCATTCGAGTCGACATAAGATTGTATTGTAACACTTATCTATTTTCATTAATGATCAGATCTGGTTTTTTTGGATTTAAGGATTTGGATTAGAATTGATGTCCAACTCGTCCAGATTGCTATGGACAAGTCTTTGGTATATGTTTTGGATTTAGACCACTTAAGGATCTAATACTCGTTATCTGAATCTAGGTCATGTGGATTGAGTCTTACAATTTGAGATTGTGTTATGCGTTCCAGTTGTTGGACTAGACCCCAAACAGAACCAATCCAATAAACTTAATGGAACAAGTTTGGGTCCTATGGGATCCGAATCTAGTTGACCGACAGCCTAGATCGATTTAGTTATGGTCCAGACATGTTTTATAGATTTTGGATCGAGATTCAATCTATTCAGATCCACATTGACTTAGATCGGATTCTTGACAACCCAAATTGATCCAATTAAGTTAAAATGGATCGGTTTTGAGTGCTTTGGTATGGATCTTTAATTCACAATTGAAATTCAAATGAATAGTTGGGACTCGAACTAAATCATATGGATTGCATTTATATCATCTGAGTTGGGTTCTAAGTCAGTTTTCATACTAGACCTCGACCCAAATCGATTCAACAAAGGGAATGGATCAAGTTCGGGTCATACAAAATTCAAATCAGGTTGACTTGTGACCTAAATAATTAAATCCATTTACACAATGACCTATTATGGATTCTAGATTTTGCATTAACGTCTATGTGGATGAAATTCCCAATCAAGATCCAACAAGAAATTCCGGATTAGAACTGAGTCTGAATCTAATCAGTTTTCTTGTAGTTGGATTGGTTCCTCAAAAGTTAAATATGTTGCATTTCCATTTCAATCATTAAATATGAGTTTAAATTTGTTCCACAAAAGTTTTCTACAAATATGAATAAGGTATAATCACACACATAAAGTGATCGTGTTTCAGCATAGTCTCGTAAGTCATGCTTGCTTGTGCATGGTATTGATCGTATACATAGTAAGGGACATAAATTGATAGTTAGTGGTGCCACTAAAGTGGTCACCTATGTTAATTTTTTCTTTGTGCACTACATGTGATTGTTGGTTCATCTGTCATGGAATGCTAGATATTGTAGCTTAATCATAATATGATAACGCATGTATTTTGATTATTTAATCATCATACGTACATGAGAACAATATTATTGGCATTATATGACTTGTCTAGGTGCTTCAATATTCAATTGTGCTTATACTTGTTGGAATGGTGTCCGTCAGGGGGTAGGAAGCAAAATACTCATCACAAAACATCCATTGTTTATAGTCCAATAGTCGCTAAGAGAATCAAATTGACAACTAGGATTTTACCAATTCGTTGGTCTAACTAGCTACGCTATAAACGGGCTATCTGGTCGGGCCCGAGCCCCGGTTGTGCAGCCCGATCCGGCCCGTTAATAATTTATAAAAAAATAATTATTATTTTTTAAATTTAATAATGTATATTTTATAATTAAAAATATATTTTATATTATTAAAAAATTATTTTATAATTAAACGTAATTTTTTATTATCAAACGGGCCGAGCCAGGTCGGATCTTAATTTTTAATTATCCGTTGTTCCAACCAGCTACCCTATGTCTCTCAAGGCTGAAAAGAGAGTTGATTTTGCCAAAATACTAAGAGGCCAGCTCACGATGAAGTTAGCATAACCATCTTTTAGATTTGTATTGTTCATTTAACTTCTTCAAATACATGTCTCCCTTTCCTCCAACAAGAACCGATGTATCCTCAAGGTTACAAATTAACCATTAGAACCATAAATGTGAACTATGTGCTGAATTTTACTAGAATTACTTTTGCACATGTCGAAATTGAAAAAGTTGTGGGCAAATCCTGTTTTAAAATCAAATGACACAATTGCAGGCATGCATTAAGTTGAGAAACTTAAGAATCCACATAAAAAGTCCTCAATTTCCTTTCGATGTGTACGACCGGAAAATTAGTCGGGCTCCCAATTATTCTTATCTTAAGATAACATGATATTTTATATATACACAAAAAAAAAAAAAGAGTTTATGTCGACTTGGTTTTTCATCCATTAATTTTTTTCATCCAATTAATTTTGATCTTACGATGATATTTCATCTTACAGCTCAACTGAGAGCCAAAGTCTCCACCCTTCTCCCATTCACTAGGGTATTAAACCTACTTTGGGTGCCTTCAGTTGTCACATTCACTATGTTTCACCTTGCATACTGGTGTTGTCATTTTCTCCTTTTATAACACAAATTCATCTTATCTAAGTTTGAAACAAAAACTGACCCCCTACCAGCTCCACACCATCTGTTATGGACATGTCATATTTGACAATGAAATAATTGACTTGGGAAACATGAAAAAAGTGACAACACGAAAGCTGGTTATATATACGCAGAAGCCCTCTAAACATTGCATGTGCATGACACATACCTTAGAAGTAGGCCAAGAGCCCAATGAACATGGGCCAGGGGCGCATATGTCGTGCAACAAAGGCTGTGCATGGTGCATAGTAGTGCACGTAACCACTCTCAACGAATACAATGCATGTGTGAATAATAGAGAAAAACACAAAAGCAATCTGGTTCCAATATTTGAGATCTTCCTATACGGAAACCAGATTCGGTATCTACTAAGCTAAGACTCGGTACGTCGGAACTGGAACCATGCTATCTAGGATTTGCATCTCCACACAATAACAATATAACATTAGGATACGATACTTCTGAGTTCATGCAATGTCCCTCTGCCGCAGTATTAGTGGATTGTCTCATGTCTGTTCAGCCTGTCACAAAACGCAACAAACCAAAGGTCGCTAAGAACCCTAGTTGGCAAATCCATGACTCAGACTCGGATCGGCAAATGATCAGGTTACTGGGTCAGTGCATTAACTCGTCGACTTGGCTGGGTCAAGTGAAGAATTTTTGAATGTATTTTTACAGCATATAGATGAAGCAAGGGCTTTACTTCCTAAAGGGCTATTTTTTAATGCATTTTTATTGTAACTAGTCAGACAATTCGGGCGAGTCAGGGGTGATCCTCAATGAGCCGGGCAATGTCCGAGGCAAGCCATGTTCTACCTCACCCAAACCATGACTCATGGCCGGATTTCTAGGCAATATGAGCTGACTCAGGTGATTTTCGAGTCGGCCCGACGAGTTTGCCGATTATAAGAACCCACCTGTGTGCATTCCATTCAATGCGTAGTCCTACAAAAGGTACTGTTCTTAAGACGTGCACCCGTTCCGTTCACTGCAAGTTGAGCCCCTACCAATGCTCCCAGGACCGTGCACCCACGGCCTCGGCCCTGGTATGTGCTACACAAAGGTAGTCCATGTTGTTCAAGTAGGGCAAAATAGGAGACATATACTCTAATTCATGAAATATGTGACACACAAAGTTGCTTGTCGACTTATCTTTAGTTTGCATGATCTCTTAGTTTTGCCAATTCCAATTAAGATGAAGTACCTTTGCATCTCATTATTTATGTCATGGTTCATAAGTAGTGCCAATTGCCTTATAAAGGCTCGCTTTCACCCTTCAAACTGACCGAGTGAAGCGAGTCACTCCAATTGGAAGAAGTGCAGCTTATCCCAGTTGCGGTTCATTAGGATGTGTATGCCTGTTGCATTATATATATATATATATATATATATATATATATATATTCAAGAAGAACCACTAGACTTTTGGACCAATAACAAACAAGTTCTCAACCTTAAGTTACCATAAGTAAACCCTCATTTTTTCTACATAATTCACATACAGGTCCTTTTCATAAAAAAAATAAATATAAGACTAATTTACAAATTTATCTTGTAAAAATAAAGTTTTTGATAAGAAATAAAATATATAAAAAACGTTATGCACTGCAATGGGTATCCATAGTCCATCACCATCCGGCAGAGGGCAAACCATAGTTGGCAAAAACCCGTGAATCATATTCGAATTGAATGACCAGGTCACTAGGTCAGCAAATTAACTTGGTAGTTGAGTTTTAAATAACTTGAATTGGGCAAGTTATGACAGAGTCAGGGCCGAGTCAAGGTAGAGTTGAACCGAGTCATGGGTGAGTTTGAAGTAGTCAGGGTCGAATAGGGCCGAGTCCGAGTCAAGGGTGGGCTAGGCCAACCTGATCCTATGGCCAGGTTTTCTAGGGATTTGGGTCATTCTCAAACCAATTCGACCAATCAGCTTCGAGACACATACTTCGACCCTTGAGGCATGTTTGGCTACAAGTTCGGAGGGTTTCTCTAACGACAATTCATCATCTGCTGATTCGTTAACATCAGTCAGCTTCGGACCTTCAGTTAATTTCACCACCCAATAAGTTTCATCATAGTCATTGATAGATCACCTAGGTTCGGGTTCATAAGCAGTGACAATTTGCCCTATGAAGACTAGCTTTCACCCTTCCCAGTGATTGAGTGAAGCGAGCCAGCAGTGTATGCGGCCGCTTGCATGCCATGTGGAAGAAGTGCAGCCTCTCCGAGTTGCAACTCATTAGGATGTGTACTATGTGTGTGTAATTAAGAAGAATCAGAAGACTTTTGGACCAATAAGAAACAAGTTCTCAACCTTAAACTACCATAAGTAAAAACCCTCACTTTTTATACATAATTCACATACAGGTCCCTTTCATAAAAAAATTCAATATAAGACTAATTTACAAATTTATCTTGTAAAATTAAAGTTCTTAATAAAAAATTGAAAATAGAAAAAAAAGTTATGCAAGCAATGGGTGTCCATGGTCCATCGTCATCCGGTAAAGGGCAAACCATAGTTGGCAAAAAACCCGTGACGAATTCGATGAACTTCGTCAGCAAGTTGACTTGTCGACTTGTGAGTTGACTCATCGACTCGGTCAAGTTTTAAATAACTTGAATTGGGCGAGTTATGGCGATTGAGGGCGAGTCAAGTATAGTTGGGCCGAGTCATGGGCGAGTTTGATGTAGTCAAGGGGTGAGTAAGGCCGAGTCCGAGTCAAGGGTGAACTGGGCCAACCTG
This sequence comes from Nymphaea thermarum, assembly GCA_011799765.1. Classification (NCBI taxonomy): domain Eukaryota; kingdom Viridiplantae; phylum Streptophyta; class Magnoliopsida; order Nymphaeales; family Nymphaeaceae; genus Nymphaea; species Nymphaea thermarum. The sequence goes on along the minus strand of JAANDH010000236.1, from coordinate 64,394 downwards.
AACTCGTGGCCAGTTTTTCTAGCGATCGATGTTGGGCTATTATTAAACCAATTGGACCAACTATGAGGCAAAGAGACAGGAGCCCATCGATCATTGGTGTCTGACAAGGGTAAAAGGACGATTGCTACACAGCATAGGTCGTTGGTACCCACTGCACATTTTACATGTGCCACCTAACCGTTTCGGTCAACCTCAACCGCACCGGACCTAATGGCCGCGCGTTCAAATTAATGATCCACTTGTTGACTCGAGCTGTTGGAGCCAGATCCAAATCCTCCGAGATCTTGCAGCCAGATCCAAACCCTCCGAGATCTTGGCAAGAACTATACCCATAACCTTCGAAGAAATACAGACCAAACCCATCCCATGCCAAACATAATAGTTTCTAGTTTTCACTTGAATATGCATCTCTCTCTCTCTCTCTCTCTCAATTGGAACTTGGGTGATATTGTATAGTATAACATTTCTTATTTTAATACTCAAATCTGGATCTAGAAAGCCACTTTTCATGAGAAAACCAGTATGAAATTTCTTGTGACTCAACCTTGGATCATCCCTAACTTGTTGAGGCTTGAAAACCGCCATGATTTAAAAAAAAAATGATGGTGCTGATATGAGAGCATCAAAATTGAATATGGAATAAGATTTATATTCATATTTTTTTTATAATTTATTGATCTTAGATTTACTTGAAAAGGGTTTTTTGGGTCAGTAAACATTATTTAGAAAAAGATTTAATTCGGAAACAAGGGTGCTTCTAAATTGTGATGAAAATCTTGGCGCTTTAGAATGAAAATAATAGAACTCTCCTTCACCCACCGTTTTCTAGCTGGCCCCAAACAGACCACTAGCCCACAACACCAACGAGATTTCCATCTTCTCTCTCTCTCTTGGGTAGGAAACGCGACCTTGGTCGTGCTGCTCGAAGTCCGTGAATTTTCTCGGAAGCCGAGGAGCTTCTTTTCCATTTCTGTCTCCTTTTCTTCTTTGGTTCTTGTTTCTGAGAAATTCCTCTTTGGCCGTTCCCCACGAATATACCTTGCTTCAACAAACCTAGAAAAATTCGATCATCAAGATCGCTTTTTTTTTCCATTGACAAATCTTGGCATGAAAAATAGTCCCAGATGGAAATTCAAATATGGGGATGAGCCCTTGTGCTAGGGCCTGGATCTTCATTTCCGTTCTGTCTTTGTGATCGTTTGCATCGGAACTGAAGTTGGTGTTTTCTCCACTGGAGTTACGTATTACGGACTAGTTCTGGCTTCTGTCTTTCAATTTTCAGTTTCGGAAGGGTGGATAAAACATTTCGTTGGTAATATATTTTACTGCCATGCTGATTTTTGTGTAAGCTTCTTGATTGTGATTTTTTTTTTTGTTAAGTGTGTTGGTAATCGAAATACGACACTGTAATTTCTTGATCATATGATAATCCTTGGGAGATAATTCGTATGAGTTGGTTTTCCATAGTTATTGTCGTGTACGGATTATTGCTGAGTTGGGCACCTTAATTTTGTGTCTCAGGACATGGCTTTCTCTCTAACTAATCATCGCGTGCCTTCACAATGCGGGTATCAGGACACGCGTTCGTCCATTCAGGGGAAGTCTCATTTTGGCCAAACGTCGTCATCGTTTTGCGATGGAGATGCAATGGTGGTGAGAAACTATAACAATGTACATGATCTAACCTGGAAGTTTCAGGAGTTCTTCAGCGAGAATGAGCAGGTCGGTGCTCCTCCAGCGTATAAGAGACGGAGGAGCTCGATAATTGAGAATCCATCTGCTACAAATTATAGGTTGCCTTTCTGTTCTGGGGATTTGGATCGGACTGAGCGTTCTTGGTCTGATATCAATAGCAATTCTACTACTACGTTGTTGAGACACACTGCCAATCCGTATAATGCACCATCAACAAGCAGTAGTTTCGTCTTCCAGACAAGAGCAGATGATCGCCTTGGGGCCTTTTCTGGCTACAACTACGAGCCAAGAAGTTACTCAGATAACGTCTCGACAAGTGATAACTCACGTGAATCATCTCAAGGTTTCATGTCCAGGGAAGAATTGGAAAGATGCTCTCCTTCAAGGAAGGATGGCATAGATTTGCATCGAGAGACGTACTTGAGATATTCCTACTGTGCTTTCCTTCAAAATCTGGGAATGCAACTTGGATTGTGAGTTTTTTATCTATTTGTTATGGCTAGACTTAGTTGTCAATAATTTTGTCCACGATGTCATTTAGTCTCGTTTTTTTCAGTACTTATGCCTAGTTGGTCCTTTTTGTTGGCGTTTACAAAGGCTGAGAATCAGATACTTGATCTGAGGAATTGAGACGTGTTTCAGACATTTTGTGGGTTATAGTTTATGACAATAACTCGAGGCACTGGAAAAAAAATTTTGAGGGTAAAGTCTAATAAATTTTGAGAAAACGTAGAAACTTTAAACACTCGTGGCACTCTCATGATAACATCTTTATGGCATTATTATCATGAAAATCTTGCGAGCTTAGAAAAACTTTTAAAAAGTGAGGTTTTAAAGGCAGATTTTTCGGGTAAAGAATTATAAGAATTACGTGCTTATGTCAGTGTTGTTTGCTTAATTAATTGTTTTACTATCCGCGAGATGGATATGCTGAGGTCCCAATCATTATGATAGGCTTTGGAGGTACTTTTCGGTTGAACCGACTGATTATTATGGGTGGTTGTCATTGAAAAGCTTTAAGTGTCGAGAGTGCCTATCCAATTGGTTTTTCATGTCAGTGGTAGGCACTTAGTTCCTCACCTTGTCGACAAAATGTATATTCCTATAAAAGATTTCCATAACCTGATTACAAGTTGTCACATCCATGAACTTTTGAATGTCTTCGAAGATGTGCATTAAATTTCGTTGGAAATGTTGCAACCACAGCAACATGTTATTTTGTTTTGAAGCTTTTTTCGAATTGTTGCAGCTTCTTGGAGTTTTTTATTTTTGGGAAGGCCTCTTATAGTTGTGATGAATTCAAAATCGTCGTTGTATATTAAATTCAAAATATTTGCATCATATTTGCTGGCGAACCTTTTCAAAGAATCATTGAAAAGTCATCTGGAATATTATGCATGAGATTTTAAATTATCTCGGTTCATGCTTTTATATATTCATTCTGTTCCTTGCATCCACCGTCTTTCGAAGTAAATTTTATTTCATTGGTTTAATACTTTCTGGAAAAATAGATTAATCAAATAAATTTAATTATCCCTAGTCAAATGGGGTTTTCTAGATCTTAGCCATGGACAAAGTTAGATCATGAAAAAGAGAGAGAGCTAGAAAGAGAGAGAGAGAGAGTCGTTAGCAGTTGTTTGTCATAGTTGTACAGTAACTCTTGTCAACAGATCCTGAGATATTCTTCATACTAGTGACTTGTACAATTTATAAAGGGTGCTTATTCAGTAACACCAACATGCTGGATATGCATACTGCTACTTTATTGTTTCGGCACCGTCAAAGCATTTCCTCAAATTGTTCCAATTGTTAACCACGTCTCTCAATGACCTATTCAACCTGCACTCGGGCTGGTATTTGGGTTTAATACGGTCTTATGGAATATGGATTGTGGCTGTCAATTTGACACACATTATGAGCTGTTACTTGTTAGCCTGTTACTTATGTTAATGTCATGTAGATCAAATGGCATATTTCTAGCTTAGATAGTCTGTTCTCAGGTATAAATATGGTTGATGTATTTAAGGCAATTGCACTGTTTTTGGTTTGCTTGCTGAGGATATATTGCTAAAATTTTACAGGCCCCAGACTTCAATTGGAACTGCAATAGTCCTCTGTCACCGGTTCTTTGTTCGTCGTTCTCATGCTTGTCATGACAGATTTGTGAGTTTCCTATTATTTTAACTTGAATTCTAGATTTCCTCGTGCGTGTCATGGCAGATTTGTGAGTTTCCTCTCTTTTTAGCTTCTAGACTATATTTTGTTTCCTGTGCTGATGCATCTCTCTCTCTTTTCCCCCTTGGTGAATGATTAAAGCAAAAAAAAAAAAAAAACCCTTACTTTTTAAATTTTTTTTGTTTGAAATGCTAAAAAAATGTAAACACTTAAACCAGGAAAGGATGACACACTGACATCATTCCCAGTTGACATGTTCCAGGGACACATGTAATTTCCTAAGTTTACTGTAGGGGTTACTGTTTTCAGCCTCTAGTATCGCAGCAAAGGTTTGGTACACTTGTAGCGTACTTGAAAAGTGATGGTTTAGATTGCTTATCGTGACAGGTCTTCTGATGGTTCACAATTTTGCTCATATATATTTTTTTCTGCTTCTAGGCATCAATGTTTTCTTGTTTGTTTTAACAACTTATTTGACCTAAGATTCCGCTGTTCATTTGATTCTCTTTTCCTGGAGAGCAAATTTGAGCGTCACATCTATTAGTGGGTGTTGTCACTTCCTTTTTATATTGCATTAACTGGACTTGTAACTTCTTGTTTCCAGTCCTCTGAAACAGGTTGTTTGGTTGTTCTGACATCTATCACAAATCACACATTTTTTATTCCTAACCATTTGTTCTTATTTAAATTACCATTCAAATTGATTTCCATGGCAAACCAACAAAATATGTACCCTGTTGAACAGAAGCTCTTCTACAATAGGATAGGCATCTGCCAGAGCTACTGTTTGTGGCAATTTGGCTGGTAACTGTCCAAAGCATAGATCCGGATGTGAACCAGGATTTGGCTTCAGAGACATGTCCCTCTAACTTGTTAATTTGCTGAGATGCTGAAAACCAGAGCAGTTTGATCTATTGCAGCCTAATATATTGCCTGAATTCTATGTAGACAATGTCAGCCAAGTCAGGCCATACTGATTTTCTAACCTAATGAGCACCTCCAGCTGTTTTGCCAAACCTGTTCCCAGAAACAAGATCTGCCTGCCTGAAACCTCAATGAATTCACCTCGATACAGCTATGCGCAGCATAATTTCTTTTTTTTTCTTCAAATGTATGGATCCCATGTAGAAGCTTTAGAAACAAAATGAGGGATCAGATTCTTGCTGGTAATTATGCTCCTCATAGCTTATGGACAAGTAAGTTGGTTACTAGAAATATACCTTCTGTATGTCTAGATTGTGTTCTGTATGTCTAGATTGTGGGTGGGTATTTATTGAAGGAATTCCTTGGAAACTGTCAATTGATCGAGCATTTTATCTTCTTCAACCAACATCTATCCTTTCAAGGTTCAACTGTGACGTGTGAACTGTTTTGATTTTCTGTTCCTTTTTAGGGGAAGAAATTTAGATTAATGAAAGGGACTTATCTCTTTGTGGGTGATGAGTTTGATGACTAACTAGAAGGGATTGCATTTTCCATATATTGTACGCATTAGTATGCATTAATAGAGGCAAACTCATGTTTTTTCCTCAGAAATGAATGTTCCTTGTAGACAGAGTTACTTATTCATTTTTTTTCATCCGGGCAGTTGATCGCAACAGCTTCCCTTTTCTTAGCTGCAAAGTCAGAGGAGACTCCTCGTCCCTTGAACACTGTGCTGAAGGCAGCTTTTGAAATTTGCCATGAACACAACTTTCCATTTTCCTCCCGTTCTGTGAGCATCTTTGTCCCTTTGACTCGAATTTTATTTTGTAGTAAAGAATTCAAATTTAAGTCTCGTTTAGGCATTGGATGTTACATCATAAATGATCCAGTCACTCCTTTTCTGAGACCATCGTTGTGCTCATGGGCATGCTTGATTCTTACCAGAACTGGTTCGAGGAGTATAAGGAACAAGTCCTTGATGCTGAGCACATAATATTGACAACTCTGGACTTTGAGCTTGGTGTTCAGCATCCATATGTTCCACTTACCTCAGTTCTTAATAAGCTGGGGATTAGACAATCTGTTCTTGTGAATTTGGCTTGGAACTTGATCAATGAAGGGTAAGCTTATTAATCCCATCAGATTGACTATGTTCTCTTCTCTTTTCTTTCTTCACTTGCCTAAGATCAAAAGTCTTCTTTTATAGCTACGTTTCTGTACGCTACCTTCATCGCAATAATGTCTTATAGTTGTACTGGAGATTGCATTTGATGGGGTTCATTATTGCGTTCTTATCTCATAGTTGTTAAAATTGTCTAGACAAGGTTACTGTTTAACTATTTTCATGGACAGATTTTGGTGCTGGTAGAAAGCTAATGCTAGGTTGCTGAGCTCTCTTAGTCCTTCTCTTTCCCTGTTGACTACCTCTAATATGTGCTCTACAGCCTCTACTGTGGTGGCCAGTGGTCCTGGCAAATGAAGCTATTGAAGGCCTGAATATGGATAGACATTAGTACCATTAGACTTTCTGACATTTGAAACTCCTTTCTGCACTTTGTAGTAAAGAATGAAGGCCGTTGATCATGAAATCCAAGAAAAGTTCAAAGAAGTCTGTCCAGTGATGCAGTACGTGGGTTGGGTCATTGACAACGACAGTAGTATTTGTTAATTGGATTTATCTGGTTGCGTGAAGCTGTGGTAGTGATACACAAAAGGGGAAAAGGGAATGATAATTGATCATTGTTCCTAATGTACTGGCAAAATATGATACAGAAATAGAAAATTAAAGCATTTTACTGTTGTCTTTGACACCAAGGGGGTTGCTGTTAGGATGGTTCTCGGCGGGCTCCTAGGCTGGCCCCTATCAGTTGCCTATGAGGACTTAGATGGGGCCTGGTGTTGATTGGCTTTCTAAATCTTCTGTGTGGAGACAGATAAATGCCCTTTTTTTTTTGTTCTTTTGCTTGGGATGATGGTAAAACCAAAGTTCTGATAAGCAAATGTGTCTTTTTCTTAGATGGATGGTTCCCTTTGCCCTTGCATGTTATCTTTTCAGAAAGCTAGAATCAAGAATGGTGAAGGTACTCTGGGTCAACCTTTTTAACAACATCTCTCTCTCTCTCTCTCATATGTTGCATCTCAGTATTCTGACCATTTTGGAGCCAGCATATGATGTTGGGAATACATGACAACATTGTCAGAATGTTACTGTGATCATATTGTGATACCTTGATAAACACCTGCTTATGTTGACTATGGTGGATGATTTATTCTTCTGGGAGAGAGAAGTATCTATTTAGCATAAGGAAGCAGATCTATTTGTGCAGTATCCATAGTCCATACTGCTTTAAAAAATATTTTCTTAAGCTATGGCATTCTGCTGAGCATAGTCTAGTATAAGGTGATTTTGCCAGGTAATTTAGTTGGGAAGAATAAATATCATACCCATTGATGTCACAGTCACTACATTAACTTTGCCATGCATTAATCTGTGTGGTTTCCTATAATGTACTTTTTACATTAAAATGTTTGTTCTGTCTGTGCATCATATGGTTATAGCTGTGAAGCTTTTCTTTCACTCAAAGTCTCTATTGTTCCCAAAATCTTTTGTTCTCATTCTTTTTTGGGTTATAAACATAGAACTTTTTCTTTGGTTGTTGGATTTTTCAACTGATAATTAGTATTTAGAACACACAAAATATGTGGAGATTTGCAAGTATTGACTTTTTCTTTCAAAAGAAACTTGGGATGTTTTTTTGATAATCAGTTTTAGCCTGTTAACTTATCCAGATCTACGCTGTTGATGTCCATTTTAATTTAAACTTGTCTTGGCTTGTTTACTGTGCACTATCACGCATACATCAAACCAGTTGTCCTTATGTCTGACCTTTGCATTCAGATTATTCGGGGTATTTGACACTTTTGTTAGACCTGGAGTCACGTCATTAATGCGGCCCCAATTCCCATGTTTCCATATGCATGGTATCCTTTAATAAAATTATGCAAGCTCCAAGTTTATACTTATTTTTCATTCATTTTCTTCATGTGAAATAGATAGTCTTAATCCATCATGATATCTCAACTGCAGGGTCTTCTCCAGTTGAAATGCCCTGCTATAGGATACTATTGGCAGACTGATATGCTGTTTAATGTAGCAGTTTTATGTTGTTTGGTAGTTGAATTTTTTATTATATTTGCAATTACCTCACTTTGATATTGAGGAATTTTTTTGTTTTTTTAGGTTTTTGCTTTTGACCTTTTGTGCTTTCGATCAATGTGCTTATTTTTTTCTTTTCTCATGCTGGCAATAGGTGGATTTGCCAGTTCCTTTTAGTTTTTGTGCAATCAATTTTTCAGAACCCTTAACCAAGTAGCTTGTGCTGTCAGTCACACCCACATAATTTATTCAACCAATGGCAGTAATTTTTGTTTTGCCGAAATTATTAATATTAAAAATTAAAGGGGGTAATGGGTTTCTATACTATGTTTCCCTTCTCTATTTTGTTTCTATGTTTCCCTTCTCTATACTTGTTTTTATCTCTGAAAATGGCATGTTTGGTTTCTCATTCTCTCTTTTATTCATGATTTTATACGATCCTTAATCCTTATGATACACTTTCCATATAATCTGCGTGAATCTAATGACAATGGTTTTCCATTTAGTATTATGTCACAGGAGTATCTCTGTTTGGGTGAGGTATCTCTATTTGGGTGAGGTACCCGTGTTGACATGGTACGACATGGGTACAGGTATGCCCCTAGACATGGCCCGGACACAGTCAAACTTGTATCAGATGCGATCAATGCACCCTTGGCCGTATCCATCCTTTTTTGGATTTGGTCAAAGTTTTACTGAGTCCATTTTTGTCCAAAAATTAGGGTTTTTTAAACCATCATGTATATGCAATGCAAATGAAGAGACTTCGCAGAAAACTGAAGGGCTCTTACTATTCTCTACAATCTGATTACTCCTATTCAGCAAGATTTTCTGATGACTGGCGATTTTTCGATGACTTAGTTTTTCTTAATCTGTTCTGTAGTGCTTTATTTGTTTAAATTCTTTTTTTGTTATATAAATATAAACATGTAGCGCCAGGCCCTCATATGCCAAACTTTGTTGGGAATCATCTAGGCCATCAATTCCAAGGAGATCAGATGGGCGGATATTAAGTTGCAAAGTAGAAGTCAAAGTGTTTTTCAAGAGTGTAAATAACCTTGAAAGGAGGAGAGGGAGAGTGGAAACAAATGAGTTTCCTTAAATGAAACTCCGTTGTCTTCTTTGAAAGGTACTTTGGACTCTTGAAAAAACAAGTTGACTTCTACTTTTGTAACTTAATCTCTATGTCTAATCTCCTTACAATGAACAGCCTAGATGATTCCATGAAGTTCAAGTTTGGTATATGAGGATCTAGTATTTACCAGTTTTCCTGTATTCTCTCTCTCTATATATATATATATACATACATATATATAAACCCATACCCTGATTTTTTTGAAAGTGCTCAGCATCCATGCCCATGTCCATGTGACATAGGTTTGGTTCTTGCAAACTTTGGGAATATCTTTTTCTCTTGCACGTGTCTCGGATTAACATAAGGATGAATTGTGAATACGGTCTCTGAGCAACACCATATGTGGGAGATCAATGCCTAAAACACCATTGCTCTCTTATCATATCTGTAACTGTTTTTTGTAATTTTGTATTTGCTTTTCCAGTGGGCCTGCAGCTTCAGAGATCATTTTTCAATATGTTTGTCCATATAGAGTATGTAGCTAAACATTTTTCTTTTTGTTTTTGCTATCCCATCTGATGACTGAATGACCTGAAAATTGAAACAAAGATGTCATTGGTTTTTCAACTTTTTCTAAATGATGTTGTTAACTATTTTTTAAACTTTTGGAAGATCAATTTGAAAGCACTTGTTCCACTATACTCGCTACAAATTGCAAATTATAGTGCTTACTTTGTAGATGGAATGCATAGCGATCAGATGATCAGCTTCAGTATCTTTGAATACATCCCCAAGCCAACACTTCTGTGGCATCTAGAATGTTTGATGTTGTACATATTCTCTGTGTATGGAGCTTCAGTGAAAAATTGTGAGTATTGCACTCTTGCAAATATCCAGAGCTGTCTTCTTCATTGTAAAACTGTGAAGTACTTGTCAAACATGTGTAGTTTGGGTCTGGGAATGCATTACGAGCTCCCCAAGGGCATAAATTTGTGCCCTTGATGTGAGAATTCAACGAGGTCTCATGGTTCATCACTAGCGCTTGCAACTTTTCTTCTGAAGCATCAATTGAGGATATGTCACATGGATGGCTGCATTTTACAGTCGGTAAGGAAGCTAAATAGTAATTTCATTCTTTGCTCTGTGTATTAGTTTCTGACCCTGTGATCCTAGCCTTGGCATTGAGGGGCATTACTATGTGGAGGCAGAAGCATGGAACTGTAGTGTCCTCAGCTAGTGCTGCATATTCATTTACTCCTTACGTGGTTACCATTTTGCCTCATGCAATTTCTGATGAATTATGATGTGCCAAAATTTTATTTCTTGATTAGTGGTTAATCGATGAATGATTTCTAGGCTTCGGAGTTCCTTGTGGCTTCAATTTATGCCACACCACATTGCCGCTGGAGCTGTGTTTCTTGCTTCCAAAATTCTTAATATGGATCTATTTTCCAACCGAAGTTTGTGGCTGGAGTTTCAGGCAACACCATTAATTCTGCAAGGTATTATCTGAAGATTCTCTCTGCCTTGTTTTACCTCCATTCATTTCTCCTGGGCAACATGTTCTACTTTACCTTAGATTTTCATCCTGTTACCTGGATTGTTTTTATACTTCCCAAATTACAGATATTGTTCAGCAGTTGATGGAGCTTCTTTAGCAAGTTTACATCAGCCAGTTATGCTCCAACAAACAGAATTTTGTGAGTTTATTTATATTAAGCAGATCTAGTTTTCCTTATCCATTGCATATTTTCTTATATATGGCTTGTTCCTTAATCAGATCTCCATTTTTTCAGGGATGCATTAACTTTGAGCACCTTCCTGTTGCCTTCCAAACAAAAGTTTTTTCCATACAAGTACTGTTTATCCCGGTTCTTATAAGGATGAGCGCTGTTGCTGAAAGCAGCAAATGTTCCCCAAGATGCTCTTCCATGCAAAATTTTTGTAACTTCTCCTTGTGCAATATAAGTTCTTCCTTAATGGGTGCTGTTTCTATATGAGATCGATCAAACAAATAATGAATGTCTCGCCTGAAGGCGAAATGCTTCATTTGGCAACTATGGCTGGAAATGCACTGAAATTCAAATGCATGTGATCAGGCAGGGTGTGCCATGAAATCAGTTCTCATATGGATTTCTTTTGGAATTTGAGAAAAGCTATGCATATGGGATCCAAGTTTGGTCATTAGCCATATTGTATTTTTCTGTGTCAACTGTCAACCATCATACTTCATCATATTGGAATGCAAGAGCTGTTTCTCGTCATCCTTATGCAAATCAACTTTGGCTATATAATCATATATTTGAGCAAAGTGAGGGAATGAAATCGCTGGTAGTATCTGAAAGAGGATGTGAAATGCACTAATGCTGGGGGGTCAGGTTGCAGCTGTCAATGAGCCGATCAGAGCTCATTTCTTGGTATTAAGTTGTTTTGTTGTATGTTGTTTTCTGAACTATTGATTAAGTTGGTCGAACGGCAAATAAACCAGTTTGCATGATCATCATTTTTGCTCTTTACGTATATGGTGGGAACCGACTGATTTCGTGGATTGGGAAGCTATAAAGTCGGATTGCCGTCATCAGAACGGGATTCCTGGTGGCTGGTTTCAGAATAAAGGACCTACGGGCTACGAGGCGTCAACCCTTTTCTTCTTTTGTCAAGAGCTGTTGAAGCAGCCACAAGCCCCAGAGACTGAGAGACATAAGAGCAGGGGAAAGCAGACGGATGATGAACCGGCGCTAAGTCAAGCAAGGTGGTCACGCTTACTTTGTATCAGCCCCCTGGCCGCAGCTAGCTCGGGTTTCCTCATCTCCTGTATAATGATTATTTAGATTGATAAGTTATTTAAACAACTTAATGAATAATATATATACATAGGAGGGTTCATATTTGGCAATGTCTAACGATAAAATCATTTGAAAACGGTCTTATAGGCGACCATTTTTTACTGACAAGTTTTTTAATATTAGTCATATGAGTATGTAGAAGCTTTCAACTTCTTGACCTTTTTTTATGAGAAGTGTGTAGTGAACATATCCTTAATGATTGAATCTCTTTTTTATGGTATTTTGTTCTTTTCACAAAAAAAAAAAAAGCAATCTGATTTCTTAGTTTATCTCAATTCACACTTTGTTCTATTAAGATATATTTAATCAGAAAAGATATTACGTTAAGGCAGTATTAATTGATATTGAAAACTAGGTTTAAGTGTCAAGCTTAATGTCACCACACAAAATTAGAATATATGGCATATTTAGATTGCACAAAAAACTAACTGTGGCAATAGGCTGATGGACCCTGTACCACTCGCTTTATAGATCACTTTAAGAGAAGAGAAAATATAGTATAAAGCCCCAAAAAAGGGTCAACTTTGCGAGGCATGAAACTTTAACTAAAACCAAATTATATACAAGATTCTCCCTGTCAAGACCAGTTGTTCCTTTGTTCGTGCAGCAAGTCGGTCCACATATCCATTGTAAGCTTAAAGGGCAAGTGGGTGGGCAAATTACTTAAGAGTAGAGTATGGATAAAGAAAACAAAGTATATAGAGAAGATAGAGGAACTTGCAATGAGTTATTTCATTTAATTTTAAAAGACAATACATGACAAGGGGATGCAAGTAAGGAGATTAACGCCATTTATTTACAAGGGTGTATGAAGGTGCATATAAATATTCTTATACCGAGTACCCAAAGTAAGAAATCTCAAAACATGACACTTGGACTAATGAAAGGATACTTTCTTACTTACAAGTCAACAGACATATATAAATGAACACAGTAAACAAAAGAAATATTGTACGATGAACACTGTAAACAAAAGAAATATTGTACACACGCACAAAAGGACGTACTCCTAAACAAATTTTTAAAAACCTAATGATATAGAAATGGACATCATCACGTACAAGAAGCAATCATCAACCTATAAAAGATCCATAAGAACGAACAATCATACGACAACCGACCAATGCTCGTCAACTCTCGAACTAGCAACAAGGTACTTGGGACACCCCTACATATCCCCCGCTTTCTTCAAGTACCAATTTGGGGGCTGGAAACTATAATAAATAGCTGTTGGCTTTCAAACTGAGGAACATTCGTAGATTGCCAATATTGCTTCCACCTAGCCAAGAATCACATAGCATACATGATACATCCACAAAAGACGCAAAACATTGGTAACCACATGGGGAGCACTTAGGACCCATATCCAGGGTCAAGCTACATGGGTCTTCAGAAGGGTGCAAGAACCAAGCGACGAGATGATGGAGGCCCGGTACTCTGGCAGCCCGACCTGGTATAAAAGATTGGGTCGCCTACCAACCTGCCGTGTCTAGTCCCTCTCTTTTTCTCCTGTTCTTCTCCTCTTCCAGCTTTCCTGTTGGTTTGTTAATCGAGTTCAACGTCGTCTCCTCTTCTCCGTGAAATCGGATTTGTTTGAAGGGCCCAGCGGGTGCCGAAAAGGTACGCCTCTCTTCTCTGATACCAGATCTAGGAGATTTATGGGTAGGGGAAATCCTGGGAAGCCGCTAGTCCTCTGATGGTTCTTAGGTTTTCCGGCGTTGGGAGAGTAGACGTGCATGAAAATGACCATTTCTAGTGTCCTCGTGCTGTACAACTCCAGGAGATTCAGTTGAAGTTCTGGGTTTTGCTTTTGAAATATTGTTAGTGCGGACATTTGTTTTGTTGTCTGTGAATCGTGTAGCCCTAGAGTTTTCTGAGTTGGATCGTAGTGTGATGATGCTTCTTACCTTGATTGTGCGGTTAAGGCTTGGTGTCCTGAAGAAAGTGGCATAGTTCCGACAAGTTCTGTGCATCTGTTTGTCTTGATTGCGTAAACCCACAAGCTATGGTCACACGATAATAAGGATTGCAAACTTTTTTTTTTGTTGATGTATGGATTCCGGAGGCTTTTTCTGTATGTTTAGGTCGGTTTAAAAACGGTGAATTCAGTATAGAAAATTGTTCATGGTAAAGAAATGCATCACGGATCTTCTAGATTGTGAAAAACATAGGTTGTTTTGTTGAGTAGATGAAAGTACGACCTTTGTTATTATTTTGTTGATTGAAATGGGATGTTGTTCAGAGCTATATATTCTCTATGATTTGATGTTTTATAATTAACAGTTCAATTATGAAATGGTTACTGATGCTGAAGAAGTGCCTACGGGAGATTAATACAATAACAGAAAACTACAAAGAAGTGTTTCCCTGATTGCATCCTCTGGGTGCAGGTAGGGTATGGGGGCTGTTACGGGTACCGGTGAAGGGCAAATTTAAAAGAACTTGAGCATGGGGACACCGCCGTGTGTGTGTGTGTGTGTGTAGGATCTTGGATTTTTTTGTCAGGGTATGGATCATACTGCCCAATGCATTGTGTTAATCACAAACGTTGGGCGGTTGTGATTGGACAGAGCGCAGATGTTATATATGTGTGTGTAGAAGATGTTAAAAGAATGAAGTTTTGAAGTTGAACTGCATTACTCCAGTAACATGAAGGTACGGTTCTCATAGCATCATAGCAATAACATACACAGAAAACAGTCAGATTAATAGTCTACAAACTACAAAGATGGCAGAAGGCAAACTGTTATGCATCATAAAAAAGGATTGGCAAATAAAAAAACAGTGCAACATTCACAGTAGTAACTACATGGCATTGCATTTCTGAGCAAAACTTGGTTGTGCATGCATATTAAAAAATCAGACGGCACACAGTTGTGCCATTGCATACCAACAAAAAGAATAAAGATTACATAAGGAAAGTGAAAACTTGAGAGGAAAACAGACTAAAATAAACTGAGGAGGAGAGGAAGGGGTGGAGTACCTATGGCCGGAGAGAAGAAAATAAAGCAAGAAGCCAGAAAGGAAACCAGCAGAGGTGAGAGGGTTCACTAGAGAAAAAACAGATGCTGCCAGAGAAAAACAGTCTATCAAGTGGACAAATTTGATGCAGGTTGAGTACATAGGAAATTTTGCTAATTTTTGGAAGGACTTCGATGTAAAATTTAGGCATAGGCCAGAGAGTTGTTGCAGCAATGAGAAATAGAGGAAGAAGATGGAACAAGCCTCTGCTTCTTCTTTTATCTGGGCTGAGGGCTCATCCTTTTCTCCAGTGTCAGGCTCATCCTTTTCTCCTTCTTCAATCTCCTAATGTAATTATATTCTTTTAGTTTGTGTCCTTTAAAGGCCATGAAGTAGGAAGATGAGAATTGTTCTCTTAATGGTGTAGACTGGGTTTTTCTAGGTTCCTCAGCCCAAGAATATTCATGACACCATGACTCCCAGAATGTACTTACTGAGCCGTAGCAAGTTGGTATGGATCATAGGAATTTTTTCAAATGCATGCCATGTTTTGAGCCGTGGTGCGATCCTTGACATCAACTTAATGTTTTTAATGCTGCTTATATTAAGTAATGGTTTCTTTTTCTGCGAGTTTTCTTACAGATTTGCATGGGTAGCATCCACTTCCTTTTACTTTTTGCCATGACGCTTAAATTTTTTATTTCTAGCTTCCTTTTAGTTAATGTGTGTACTGATCCGGCAATTTGTTATGTGTTTTCTTTTGTAGCACACCAGTGTTAAACATGTCTTATCTCCCAGCAACCACGGATTCTATTGCTGAAGCTCTAGAAATGAAGGAGCCATCGGAAGCTATTACTATCCTCTATCGTATTATTGCTAACCCCTCCTGTTCTCCAGAAGCCTTGCGCGTCAAGGAGCAAGCCATCACGAATCTGTCAGATCTACTCCAACAGGAAAAGAAGGCAGAAGAGTTGAGAAGCCTCTTGACACAATTAAGGCCCTTTTTTGCAGTGATTCCCAAGGCAAAAACTGCAAAAATTGTTAGGGGAATAATGGATGCAGTTACAAAAATCCCCGGGACTTCTGACTTGCAGATATCTTTGTGCAGAGAAATGGTAGAATGGACTCGGGCAGAGAAACGCACTTTTCTTAGACAGCGTGTTGAGGCTAGGCTTGCTGCTCTGCTAATGGAGAACAAGGACTTTTCTGAAGCCTTAACCCTGCTTTCTGGCCTTGTTAAGGAAGTTCGCCGATTGGATGACAAATTATTGCTTGTAGACATTGATCTTTTGGAAAGCAAGCTCCATTTTTCTCTTAAGAACCTGCCAAAGGCAAAAGCTGCACTGACTGCAGCCAGAACTGCAGCGAATGCAATCTATGTTCCGCCTGCTCAACAGGGTACTATTGATCTGCAAAGTGGTATTCTCCATGCAGAAGAGAAGGACTACAAAACTGCTTATAGCTACTTCTTTGAAGCATTTGAAGCTTTCAATGCTCTTGAGGATCCACGTGCTGTCTTCAGCCTCAAGTACATGCTTTTATGCAAGATCATGGTTAATCAGGCTGATGATGTTGCTGGTATAATCTCATCGAAGGCAGGTTTACAGTACATTGGTGTTGAGTTGGATGCGATGAAGGCTGTTGCAGATGCGCATGCAAAGCGTTCACTTAAGCACTTTGAAACTGCTTTAAACGACTATAAAGCACAATTGGAGGAAGATCCCATTGTTCACAGGCACCTATCTTCTTTGTATGATACCCTTCTGGAACAGAATCTCTGTAGATTGATTGAGCCATTCTCCAGAGTGGAGATTGATCACATATCAGAATTAATTGAGCTGCCTTTGGATCACGTTGAGAAAAAATTGTCACAAATGATCCTTGACAAGAAATTTGCTGGAACTCTTGACCAAGGTGCCGGGTGCCTTGTCATTTTCGAGCTTCCAAAACCGGATGCAATTTTTCCTGCAACTTTGGATACCATCTCCAACATTAGCAAGGTCGTAGACAGCCTTTATATAAGATCTGCTAAGATAATGGCTTAAACTGTGCCTTATTCTTTGTGGTTTTCCTGATCAGCATGTTGGTATTTGGAAGTTTATTATTTGATTCTGACATTTCTATCGTTCTGATGATTGTTAGTTTACCCTCTTTTCTTTTTCCTCGACGATTTGTGGCTTCATACGGTGAGTATCTTTTGTCTATGATAGCTTCCGGAGGAAATTGATAGATCTCTCTCTCTCTCTCTCTCTCTCTCTCTCTCTCTCTCTCTCTCACGCACACACATATACGCACACAAATTGAAGCACTAAGGAGGTTTTTTTCAGCACCCCTCTTTTAGTTGATTTTAGTAGCCATTTGCTTAAGCCACCTGAACATTGGAGGTGTCTGCGATGACTAAAGTGACATGTTCATGCAATATTACTGCATAGTTGGGGCTAACCTGATATATGGACAATGTCTGCCATTTTCAACAAAAAATCTTTTATTTTCTTCCAGGCCGCGGTTGGGTTGGCTTGCGTTTTCATTTGGACTACATATTATTCTTTATACAAGATTTGTTATCGTATGATAATGGCTCCACTACAAGACCATTATCCTTGAGTTGTTCTCGTCTTTCCTGGTGAATCATGGTGAATGTAATATTAATTGAGGGAATGGTGGGGCATTCAAGTTCGTTGCAAGGTTGAACAGGTCAGGCTTCTCTTTGGCCCATTTAAGGAGGAAAGTGACAATATTCAACGGAAGGTAAATAAACTCGAGTATATTAGCGATGCCAATATAGGAGAGGCTATCTGAAGGGAATTGAAGTCTTTTATCTGAATTAGCACCACGCCTGGATGGTTTCCCCTACAGTTTCTGCCGAGAGCATGAGCTTGTTGAAGAAGTTCACGGAGGTCGATTGGTTCCTACTGTAAACAAATCTAATACAGTCTTTATCACAAAAAGAAGAAACCCTAGATGTTCTCCAAGTATGCATGTATCCAGATTGATCACTTTGTGCAGCTTATGTACAAGTTTATAGTACATCTCCGGTCCTTCACATCATACTACATGAGCCTCTGGTCCTTTACATGAAAGTTGAAACTGGTTCCTAACAGGCGTCGGCTTATCACCGAGAATCCTCCTTAATGGCCTCCACAGATGGCTGAGTGTCATATTGGCACACTACGTGGCCTATTCCTATTCTTGCTCCAGTAAGAAAGGTCTAATTGTCCATGTCACATTAAACCTGTCCAAAGCGTATGATCAAGTTGGGCACTTTCTTTGTGGCACACAGATTTGTTGTTCATGTCTACTGGATCAAAAGGGCATTGCTTGGGTGAACTTGGGGTGCGTTAGGCGGTTCATATTTGGTTCGGATATACATAAATATTTGATACGGATTTTGATTGGATTCATTTTTAAACAAATATCTTGTATCTAATGCTATTAAATTTTGGAAATTGACAAAATCGTATCAAAATTCGGATTCGGATATAAATATAAAAACCGGTCTCGGATCGGACTCGAATTGTAAAATCAGATTTTGGATTCGGATTTGGATATAATTTTTCTTTATTCGAATTTGAATTGGAGTATGTGAAAATCGGAAAAAGTGGATATGATTAAATATATGTTCAATCTGAATCCGATCCCCTAATGACAGCTGTCACATGTCAAAGCAACGTCTTTTATTATGCATAAGTAACATGTACGGTTTCCATGTACGTTTCACCCGATGGCCCCACTGGACCATTTCCTTTTTACTGCAAATTATTATTTTCCATCAATTTCCTTCTTTACATTTAACATTGTGAATTGAAATTCCACCTAACCATAAATTAGAGTCCAACTGAAAAATAAGACCTGTTTTTAACCATATAATCACGGGCTTTTATTATCTTTCCCTACTTGTTTGTTGCAATGCTGCGCCTACTCTAGAGTCTAAACAAATTCCCTGATTTCTTCTTTAGAATATTCCTATATGAACTTCTATCAACCAATTAAACACAAGCTGCCCGATGTACTTAAACAGTGAAGTTTCCTAAATTCTTTTATCGAATTATCATGGCTTACTGAATTAGATAAATCCAATTTGCCCTTGCCGTTGGATTTTAGCTTTGAAAGATCCCCATTGTGTTCTTCTTTTGAGGGGAGGGGGCACACATGTGTAACTTTTTCAGTGAAAAAAGGACATAAATGACATTGGATATACCAGAGGGAATCTGACCCCAACCTATATGTTGCTCTCGCCAGAGCTAAGCATGAGCATCGGACCAGGCCAAAAAAAAAAAATCATCCCGGGTCGGTCCAGTAGCATATGGAGCCGGCTTGACAGGACCCAATTCGGCCCCATTTATTTTTTATATTATTTTTATTTAATAATGATATATATATTATGAAAAAAATATTTTATGTTTTAAAATTTTTATTTTATATTTAAAATAATAATTTTTTTATTTTAACCGGGCCAGACTCCGACTCAAATGTCAGGTATCAGGCTGAGCTTAAACTCGATTTTCGGGTGTCGGACGGACCTGGGCCCGACGCTTATCTAGTAGGGCCAACCCGATGGCCAGGCATAGCCACAGCAATGATCTAAGCCGGCAATTATTGTCGTTGGGTGCTAATTTTTTTTTGTTTTGAATCTTTATTTAAAGAAATCCACCTTCGACCTAAAACCCCAAGGGTTAGTAGTTAGTACCAATTTGTCTCCAAAGTTTTGGCTCTCTAGAAAAATGATGAGACACTTTCTTTATGTTAGTGAAGGGAATTGGCTCTCTTTTTGGGAAGCGAACAAAATAAGAGGTTAATAAATGCTGCTGTTTGGCCCGTAAAAGAAGTTGCTAAAACATCAGATTCTGTCTCCCATCTTTCATTTATTGGAAGAAACTGTTTGGTATAAAATAGAAACTTGAACTGAGATTTTTACTAAATCACGCTCAACTTTCAAAGTCGTGACAGAAACGGTTCGTCTTTGAATATGTTGTTTCTAGATGAGTGAAATTCAAGGATAAGATAACTAATTACTTTATTCATATTTGAAGGGTACTTGCGCTTTGAAGAAAATTTTGCTTCTGATTATTTTAACTCTGGCTTGTGTCTTGCTGTGGCCATGTACCGAAATGGAATTTACGTCATTGTACGATGCTCGCTTGACAATATAACTCATTATTTTGTTCATATTCATTTTAGTGTTGGATCCAGTTCAAAATTTCATTTTAAAAAAACCAAAGCACAAAAAGTTTAATAAAAACTCAAGAAAATATGCCATGCATAAAACAAACTGTTCCTATTGCCAAACGACCCTTTGAATATCTTGGGGTTTTTTTTTTCATAAACACACTTGAGTTGTCTGGCTTGACTAAAGCAAATGCAAATATCATGGAAAAACTCGAAACAATTGCCCTTTACCCTCACGCGCTCACCACTTCTGTTGATATTTAATGGCTGATGAGATTGTTTCTATAATCAATCCAAAGAGTGTAACCTGTACTCGTATACACAAGATTATAACTGGATAAATTATATCACATGCATTGGAATGCAAATTTGCATAGGTATTCTTTCAATAAAATAAGAAAATGGACTAAAAAGGGTAGAGATTATGAACATTTGTTTCGAACTAACAATGAGCTTAATGTGCATTTCCTTTATCATATGTTTTCAAATGCGTCCCTTTAGGTATGTTTGGGAGATATCCTTAAAGCCCATTGGACAACAGTCACAAATTATTACTATCCTTTGGGCACATTAATATGAAACATTGGAATATATTGATTAGTATCTAACTTGTTATTGTTGCCAAACAGACTCTTATGAGACATATAGTAAAATAAACATCATGTTAGCAATTCACCAATCGGCCTCAAAAACTAAAACAGATTCAAAAAATATTATAAATTTTCAATCGAAATCAAATCAATGGAATTCAACTACAAAACGGAGATAGAAGAAATGACGTATCAAAAGAATACGGCCCGATATCCAATAATTCCGAACCGATCGTCAACACCATAAATCTGAACGGCGAATCAGCGACATAAATGCAGCCCGCCGTCTCGAGAAGAACTGCGCACATTCAGTAACGGCCATGGAAACGGACCATTCCCATCCGTCTCCCTCCTTTTGCGTCATTCTTTGTCTTTTCCGGCTCATCGCATCCACTGCACGTCTCTCCAGCACACCCTGGAGCTTATCCACTACAACAAATTGCTTCACGTCTCACCATTTACTTTGGAATTCATGAAGTCAACACTTCTAGATAAAGCGCTTTCCAACGCCTTATTAAGGAGTATTTTAGCAATTTAATGGGAGAATTATTTGGGTTTTAATTTTTACCCTCGTAAAAACATTTTGATCATTTCTAACCCATAATACAAGGTTTTTGATCAGAAATTTTCATAACCCGCTTCATTCTTAAAAAGAATCTTGAAACAACAGAGTCGACTACATATCATGACATAAGAGAGAAAGTGTCTTATCCTACTTACGTATTCAGCAAGATCTGTTAAGGTTGACGAAGAACACGTAAATAGGAAGCCAGCTTCCATCCTATGGCATAATAAATGAAGGGGAGAAATCACGTCAGTAGCAGAGACTAAAAATTTTGACTGGAGAAACAGTTACCCAAAACTTTTATGGTTAGAGAGAGGCACCAAATATATAAATAGTCAAATATGTAAAGACATCAATATAGAAATAAATGTATTTTGTGGGACCGGTGAGAGTCATTGTCTACAACAAACCACATGTGTCTCTGCCGCCGAGAGGTGTTTATATACAACTGGTTCACTATTACTCATAAGGCAGATATCACCAGCTCTCTCTGTAAATAGAGAGGCAGCTTAACACGCCATCATTTCTAATCTTTTAACACATAAATGGGTCTCTTACGGGAAAAGCAAGCAGGAAAAGATATTGGGCATGCTGCACATTGTTATCTTACCGTCTGCAGATAATTTTCCGAGAATATAAGACGATCAGTTTTTTTTTTCTTCTTCTTTTTATTTTTTTTATTTTTTTCCGGCTTTCCGAGGAACGAAGGAAAACAAAAGCACACTGGTAACGTGGGGGAAGGGTCTGCCATCTGCTCTGGTGCGTCGTCCGAGCGGCGAAGGTCCAAGAAAGCAGGTGAAGACTCTTCTGCGCTGCTTCAGCCCCGAGAAGAGCGGAAGAAAAGTGAAGCAGGGAAACGCGCCTGTCGGAGTCGACCTCCATGGATTCGACCGTCAGCCGTCGCCTCCAGGCTATCCAAGGCCACCTCTCCTCGTCTCCGGCACAAGTCCGTGCGGCACCCGCCGCGGGAGAGTTCGTTTCTGGTAGGAAGTTCCGCCTCCTTTATCCTCTTGTATTGGTTTCTGCTGTCGACCGATGACTTCCGCAGCGATGATGGTTTTCGTGATCGAGTTTGCTGCTGTTGAATATGCTCTCCTGGAGAAGAGGATCTTGTTTAGTTTATTCGTTTATCTTTCTCTTGGTTTGAACATTTTCGTATAGTTTTGGGGGGAGAATTGGTAGGAACTAGTAAGATTCATCAGCGTCCGTTCAAGCGAATTGAGTTGTAGAGATTAGAACTTCCTTTTAGTACACTGTTCTTTTGTCACGTACGAAGTTGGTCTTCCTGACGATTGATTTCGAGTAGGAGTTCCAGCTATTTCCATGCCTTGATTTGGCTTTGGGAGGATTGCTTTTAGAGAGGTGTTACTGAAAGTGGACTCGTTGTCGGGACATCGCATTGAAAAATTGATCGGGAAGAGCTGCTTGCTTCCGTTTTTTTTTTCCCTTGATGTTTTTGTATGTCTAGTTATCTACAAGAAACGGGCGCGTATATTTGTCGTTAGATTTGGAAGAAAGGCAGTAAAGGTAGGCGATGTTCTTCTGTGATTTGTTGAGTGAATCTCCAGATGCTGCAGAAAGAAACAACCGAGATGAAATCGCCTATCATGTAGTTGCTGGGTAGGTGGTTAGAACTTGGGTTTGCTCGATCCTTTTAGTCAGGACATAAATTGTGCTTTAGGGAAGGGAAATGTGTCGTGAACGTTCCTGATCTTTTGACTTGCCCACGTTGTTGGGCGATCTTGACTTCATGACTATTTATTCTTTCCTTTCTTCGTAATGTGGCTGATGTAGTTACTCTTTGTCGAGTTGGGTTTTGCCATCATGTTTGACTGATTCAGTCCAAGTAATGGGTTTCTTTGGTGAAAATTAGGTGGCAGCATGCTTGTTTGGAACGGCTTTCATGGAAGGAAAGCTACGTGTGGTCGTTTCAAGGGTTACTTCTTTGTTGCATTGAATTTTAATGTTTTTCTAGTTTGTCAGAAGGTAAAATCTTGTTAAAGCATGGGGCACGTTGTTAGTGTAGAAGCTCTTGAAGTTTAAATTTATTCTACCCGGATTGGATACTGCTGATGAAGAGTGGTTGGTGGCGTTGATGTTTCTACCAGACTATAGTGTTTAGAATCTTTAGATGATGGCACATAATCTTTAAGAACCACCGGTTGTTATGGTACAATTACTAGGATCTCATTCTTACTTCTGAATCTTTTCTCATGAGGTGGATGCTATTTCAGCTAAAGTATTCTAGGCCAGAATTGTGGGATCCCAATTAGATGAGGTCAATGAACTTAATGTTAGTCATTCAGAACATATTTTTGTTGGACTCTCCAGGCTACCTGCATGAAAAATAAGCTCATTTAGTCCCAATATTCTTTGGGATAACAGTGTTGTGGGTACAGTTATTTGCATAGGTGTAAATGTACTGCTTAGAGGTGCTTTTTTAACCTACGAATAGTGTATCTTAGAGGTTTTATCAAAGAAATTTGAATACGAGCACCTGCTACATGCTCTAACAATAGTCTTCCCTTACCATGCTAAAGTTCCTATCTTTTCCTCCAAGTTGGTAGTAGCTTTAACCTCATAACCATATAATAACAATTGATTCAAGTTTTGTCATCTAACCGTTGGACGCTCCCAACAGCTAGTTGCTGCCCCCCATGCATGTATAGATAAAAGGTTTCTGCCATTGTATTAGACATGAATCTCTTGCCGCAGTGTGAGGGATATAGTAAAAGTATTCTTTATCATTATTTGGTGAATGTTTATATTGAGTGTAGTTAGTGGAGTATTAAGTATAATTAGAGTGATTTGGTATTTGGTCAGAGATAGCCCTTCTGCTTGATTTTCTAGTCATTCACAAAGTCTTGTACTTTTGTGAATTTTAGCATACATCAGGTTAATGCTTCACCTGGGGTGTAAAATTGTGCGAAGCACACGTGCGTGCTACTCAGGGTTTGGTTCATGTAAGCTGTTGTTGTCCATTTACATAAATGTAGGAATTTTCAGAGATGCCAAGCATTTTTTTATTTAGACAAACTTGAATGTCTTTGACAGAATCTGATTGTGAGCTCAATATACTCCTGAAATATGAGGATTGAAAAAAATATTTACGTAACACAAAGCAAAAAGCTCCCTACATGTCAGGGCATTTGCTTCTGAAAGGGAGGTGATGTGTTTGAACTCTGCTTGCTCAAACTGGTTTTTCTTCCCTTATAACTTCAACTGAGCTTTGCTCGTGTAAGGCCATTTTGTTAAAGCATAGCTTGAGCTCTTGCAGTATACTTCAATGAGCTAAGTCAATAGGAGCCAAGTTTGTTTGTGTAAGCCGGCCAGTGTTGAACAGCTTTGACTTGGTGGTCCTTCATGGGTCCAATTCTCGACAAGCTGATACTCTTCAGTCTCTTGCCTTTTCCTGTTAACCTTCTTTCCATTTGGGTTTGAGCTAAGGCAAGTGTGACAGACATGTTTCATTTTTGTGTGGTTGGCAGGCTACTGCCAAAACAGTGTTAGTTGGTCAACTTTTGTTAAATGAGATTTATAGAAGCAAATTGTTTTTGTCTGAAAGAATTAGAAACCAACTGCAAGCGTCCTGTCTAGTTGGAAGGACGTCTGATGAATATTTTAGTACTATTCATGCTCTTTGGTCTACAAGGCTTTGCAAAATAATATGTATGCACTTTCAGTACTTTAAAGTTTAAATGGTCCTACCAGGCTATTAACAGACTAATTTTTAATCTATAGCAATATTTCTGTTAAATGGATAATCCTCCTACCTTTGCTTCTTTCTAGAAGCTTGACTTGTTGCCCTTCCTTGTATCTTAGAACTTTTAGAAGATTGGGATTTGCTTGACTTTATAAAGTTGTTGGGACCTTTAACTCTTTGTATTTTCTTGGGGCATTTAGATGTACAGAATAATGTTTGTTGTCCATTTTCCACTATGTAACTGCTTTTGTCAATCTTCTGTACACATTCACCTTGGCTTTGAAGGGTGTCACTTATCATATTTTATTTGTTTGATGCTGGATATCTTAAAATATGTGCAGACCAAGGCTATAGTGTCGTTCTTCCTGAAAAGTTGCACACAGGGAAGTGGAATGTGTACAGGTAATCAAAGAGATCAATGATGTAGCTACAAAGACAAATATAAGCATAATAATCATACACACATAATGAGAAATGTATTCTGCTGGTTCACTCCTCTCTTGCTTTTCCATCTCTCTCTCTCTCTCTCTCACCCACCCTATATCTCCTCATTCAATGCTTACTTTTGAATGAGAAAGTGAGCAAAAGAAGGTCACATGGGAGAAAGAGAGAGAGATTGGTCAGCCAGTCCCAAAGTGGGACTGCCTGAGTGCACATGCCTTGTATATGTATATGTAGACATTAGATCCTAACTTCTACAATCTTGACATCCTTACTACTATGTCCACCTCTATCGTCACCTTTCATTGAAAGTGCAACTGTATGCATTTATTAAGAGAGAGATGGACTCAGAAGTCAAGACTGGAAGTTAAGATCTATCCCACATATAACACTAGATCCTGACTTTTCACAACTGCCTGAGTGCACATGCCATGCATATGTATATATAGACATTAGATCCTAACCTATACAATCTTGACATCCTAACTACTTTATCTACCTCTGTTGTCACCTTTTATTGAAAGTGCAAATGTATGCTTTTATTAAGAGAGAGATGGACTCAGAAGTCAAGACTGGTAGAAGTTAAGATCTATCCCACATATAACACTAGATCCTGATTTTTCACAATTCTAACAATTTTGGCTGACTGCTTCTCTCGCTAACTGTGAGCTACCCATATTTAACAGGGGGAAGAAGTTAGAGAGATACATATGATGCAGTCAGGATACATACATACATACATATATATATATATATCGTATGGAAAACAGTAGATACCAGATCCTCATATACCTGATGGGAATCATCTGGGTTGTTGATTCCAAAGAGATCAGATGGTGGAGATCAAGTTGCAAGTGAAGAAGAGAAGCTGTCCTTCAAAGGAGGAGGGAAAGTTTGTGGGGGGGGGGGGGGGGGGGGGGGGGGGGGGGGGGGGGGGGGGGGGGGGGGGGGGGGGGGGGGGGGGGAGAGAGAGAGAGAAACAAATGAATTTTTATGAACAAAATCCCTTGTCTCCTTTGAATGGTATCTTGGATTCTTGAAAAATCAAGTTGACTTCTATATTTGCAACTTACTCTTCACCATCTGATTTCTATGAAATGGACCTTCTAGATGATTCCCACCAAGTCTAGTATCTGAGGATCTGGTAGCTACTTTCATATATATATTGGGGGCCTTTCTTCATTTTATTTTGAAACTGACCACATGGATGTGCTCATGCACAAGCAACACAACATGTTATTCACAAGATTTTTGGAAGGTCCAAGATGGAGACATGCATTCGAATTCTATAGTGCTTAGAAGCAATAGCAAGACAATGTCTAAATATTGAACCCTCAGGATATAAATATTGAATCCTCAGGATACCTGTTTTTATCTTCATCTACTGGTACAAAATTTAAGTTCTGATCCCATGACATGGACCATTCTGAATATGCCCAGTTGATTGACTTGTAAAAATAGGTCAGCACACACTTCCAAACATTTTGTGGACCACAGTCTTTGAACCAAATTCTCATACTCTTGTTTCAGGTCTGCTTATTCCCCTTTGAAGCTTGTTACCAGATTTGCTGACCATCCTGAGATTGGGACCTTGCATGATAACTTTGTGTAAGGCACTTATTCTTCTTTATTTATCCATGATATACTGCTTCATGAAAATTGAGCTATTCATATGTGATGCTAGGAGTTGATTGTCTTTTGTTTATCTAATTTGAAGGCACTCAAAGATTTTGAGGTAGTAGTGTATCATCTTGTGCACCTTAAGCAATAATTTGTCCAGTTGTTTACTGAAAAATATAATCCAACACATGCATGCACACCTGCACATATATATCTTTCAGCAGCTACCACATTCAAGTTTTTAATTCAGGCATGCTGTTGAGGCTTTCCAAAATTACAAGTACTTGGGCACAAGAATTCGGATGGATGGTACTGTTGGCGAGTAAGTCATGTTTAAGTCTCCTTTGCTTATTACTGCCATACTTTAACTCTTCCTTTTACAAAAAGATCTTTAGCTAAATGAGTCCCTTTATTTTGGTCCAACTGAAAAAAAAAATGCTTTTAAGATACAAATGGATGACATATGGAGAAGCAGGAACTGCAAGGACTGCAATTGGCTCTGGGCTGATATACCATGGAATTCCAAAAGTGAGTCACAGCTAGAAACTGCTTGCCTCTAGACATCAACATGTGTCATTTAGCAACACGTGACATTGGTGCATCTCCTTGCCTAATATCAGTAACTTGGTTACTTGTTTTCCTGCAATTAGGGGGCATTTGTTGGATTATACTTCATCAACAGGCCAGAGTGGATGATTGTGGATCATGCTTGCTCTGCATATTCGTTTGTGTCAGTTCCTTTATATGATACCCTTGGTATGTAGCTGTGTAGTCTATCCAGTGTTCTTCCAGCTATTACTATTTTCCTCATCTTTGGCATAAGCTAATCCTGTTCATTTCAGGCCCTGATGCTGTTAAATACATAACCAACCATGCTAGCCTACAAGCCATCTTTTGTACACCTCAAACAATGGACACTGTAAGATCTCACTGTCATGATTATAATATTTTTCTCAAACAAAGTTGGATGCAATTAATGCTACAGCCAAAGCGGAAGTGGGAAACCTAAAGTCATGAAAGGAGAACCTAGAATTTCCGAAGCAGAATAATGTGTCAAATTCTCCAAGCAAATAATCAACAAAGTTGTTGCAAATTGACTTTGTAGCCTGGCCAAATGAATGGTATGTGGCACTCAATGAACTAGACTGGGCATTATTTGCAAAGCTTGTAGGAGCGATCAGATCTAAGTGGCACAAAAAGCTTTGCAGTTGTCACCTACATTGCAATGGTGAAGAGACAAGATAGGCAGGTAATCGAGGCAGCAAATGTTGAGACAATGAATAGGCTGTTGGCAAACTTCCTATACGTCTCATTGGGCTCGCTTTTGGCCTCATGCATAGGCTGCAGCCATAACTATGTATGATCTCATGGGAATGAACAGGAGGAAAACTCGACGTCAAGGGGAGAGTCAATTGCCTTTCTTAGAAAACATAATCAATAACTAGGTTTGCATAGGGATCTCCTTCCAAGGGAGTCTTCTCCTAAATCATTTAGTTGGTGCGTAGATATTTAAAGAAATGATATGCTTTGACAGAGTCTTGCAGCCAATGCCTATTCAATGTTTGATGTGAGAAAAGTCAAACACTGGTTTATTGAGCACCAGGGAGCACTTCTCTTATAGTCCATGGAAGATAAATTTTTTGCTGCATTAAGAAGCGCATAGGATAAAGAAGGCTTGTGGCAACCCTCGGCACTGCACGAGGCAAAAAATTCAGCCTGCGACAAGTGGTATGATAGTCATTGTTTGTTGACAGCCAAGTTGGTTCAGTATGTTAGGTTGGTCCTAGAGGTCAGGTTGATTTCTCATAGTCAAGTCAAAGCAAGCGAAGGAACAATTGCAACCTTCTATAAGAAGATTGACTTTAGAAAAAGGGTACAAAACAAATAAATTCTGATTGTTTGGTACTTTGGACTTGTTTGATCTGTTTTTTAAGTTTAAGACCGTGGCTCTATTGTTGCTGATGTATTCAAGATAGGCCAAACATTCTGAGCAGTGGTGTTTGGGTATCAAGAGAAACAACTACTAGCAAGGAGGACCATAGTGAAGCTGGTCAATTAGACAATTAGGGCACTAGAGGGTGAACATGGAAAAGAACCTCATGGGGCATGACTTCAAGGTAAGCATGTCCTCAGAATGACATGGCTCGAGGGAAGAGCATGTTGGACAAAACATCTTCATTGTTTTTGTTATGCACAATGAGAGAGAGAAAAGTCTTTTTTCATTAACCCATAGTCTCATAGTTCAAGAGAATTACCAAACAGGCTCACATTGGAATAAAAATAATAACACTACTATTTTAAAGAATTAGTAAAAGTCTCAACCTGTCTAAGAAATAACTTTAACACTCCCCCTCAAGCTGGAGCATAGATGTCAATCATGCTCAACTTGTCACAACATTTTGGTAAAATTGGTAATGAGAAGAGGCTTTGTAAAGACATCTGCCACTTGATCTTTTGAAGGTATGTAAACTGTAGATATGATTCATCCTTGCACTATGTCATGAATTAGTGGCAATCTACTTCAATGTGTTTGTTTCTCTCATGGAAGTCTGAATTGTTAGCAATATGCAGCCTTATTGTCATACCTCATCTTCATAGGGAGATCAACAAGAACACCTAAACTTGTAAGCATGGATTTTATGCAAGTTATTTCTGCAGAAGCCTGGGCCATAGCCCTATGTTCTGATCTAACACTTGATTTGGCAGCCACAACTTGCTTCTTACTCCTTCATGAGACCAAATTCCCTTGTATTCCCTTTCATTTCTTTAAAATTACTAAATGCTCAAGTTTTAGCCATATTAAAATTGTCATTCAATGTTGACAGGAAATACTTGTGCACTATTTAACCTTTTTTTATATACTTCAAAAAAAACTTATGTCGTTTCCTGTACCCATTTTTTATAAAAATATTGTTTCCATACATACATCGTCGTAACTGCACCCATACTAAGGCTGGGCTGGGCCGAGGGAATATTGGGCCCTGGCTCGGCTCATATAACGGCCTAGCATACAACATATGATTATGTATGTTGTCGTTCTTCAATTCAATTAAACAACCTGCTACAGTTTGATAACAAACAGGGAAATTAAAAATATTACTATGAGAAAATAATAACACGAACTACATTCTTAGAAATTTTTCAATGCCATCACAAGAAAAAATATCTCAGCACCATTGACACGAAAAAAGGAAACATATAAACTTTTAATCAGCATCACCAAAGTGAAAATCACATCCAAAGTACTTAGTCGCCCACATGCATTTCTTACATCAGTTTTTACTTTTTACATGTAGAAAGTTGAAAGTACATTTAAGTCTAACAATGACATCTCATGGAGCTTTTGTTCCTCAACCAGCAACATAATTAGATCATAATTTAACAAACCACTTTCAAATTTCGTCAACACTTCTATATATGGCTCCATTTCTCCATTTGACCTACAAAACACTTTCAATGGTAGAAGACCTCTTGTTTGCACCTTAGTAGCAAGATGAATTCATCAAACTTCATTCATCATCAACAATCTGTCCTCACTGACTATGCTCTGTCTATTGGCTTCTGAAAGTGATATGCATCTCCTAGCCTGTAAGCTTTCAATAAATAATGAAGAAGGGGCAACAAATTTTACAGCTATCAATTCAAAGCAATCGTGAGTAAGGTCACAGGTAGGACACATGCAAAAATCAATAAAATATCTAAAATTTTAGGAGCAAGAGAAAAGTACAGGCAGAAAAAGAAGAAGAAGAAGGGGACCCCATATTTGTCATTGGGTGTTTCACTAAGAATCTTCAGAAGTTCGTGTCTCTCCGGATGTAAACAAGAGATTGAGAAGAGAACATAGAGAAGAGATCGATGGAAGCAAAGATGCAGTCGGCGATAAGCCGTGCAATCCCTTAATCTCTATTATATCAATAATGGTTAACCTAATCTGATTACAACAGATTGTACACAAAAGAATAAAAAATCAAAAGCGATATTAGGCTTAATCAATGAATAGACTTTTCTTCTCTCGCAATCTTCTGTGACATCTTTCTTTGGGAAAAGTTTGTATTTCTCATGTTTTCCATTTTTCTAGGCATTACGTTGTAGTTGCATGGCTTCAGGACAACTGGTGAATGTTGCTTAACTTGGCAATAGGTAGTACATCCTAAATAAGAGTGAATAGCAAGAAGCCAAACTCTATGTCATGGTGTGAAGATATTATAAGAAACAAACTTTTATGGTGGTCTAGTATGTTGAGAAAGAAATTGGTTGGCAACTTGAGCAAAGAGAATAAGAAATTGAAATTCAATTTCACAACACACCCAAAGATTGACAATGTTAAAAGATTTTGAAATTTAAAGTGATTTACAAAATTTTCAGTACTTCTAATTTTAGGGGATGTGTCCTCAACTGTTGAAACAAAAGATGAAATAGGAAAATTGAGACATTTTGAAATAGATTTATTCCTCACTTATGCACACAAACACAATAGAGAGACCCAGCTGTTGGGCTAATTCCAATAGCCATATTATGCCTGATCACAAGGAAAAACAAACAAAAAAAGTGAAACAGAAAAGAAACAATAAGCACATAAAAGCAGAAGCTATATGGCAGTGTACATGTATACTCTGTACATACGTGTATATATTTACACACACACAGAAAACAAAAACTTAGATGGAATTCACTTGATGATTGAGTTAGCTGAGGCACAACGATGGATCACTTGATATTTTCAACTTGAGCACAACAAAGCTGTTATGCCAAGGCTCTCAAGGGCTTGGAAATTCCTTGAGCAGATGCAGCAAGAAAGGCAGCCCATGGGCGAAGATGGGCCAGTTCCATGCTTGCTTCAGTATTGACAAGAAAGACAAAGGATGGTGGCACAAATGGCAAACAGAATCCTACTCAAGCAAGTACCAAGCAAATGAGAACATCAATGTTGTGGTCGGAAAATGTCATGAACCAGACACATGGCCTAGTGAAGGGTATGGGGCATCCGCTGCAGCCAAACTAGGCTTTGTTTGAAAATCTTGTGGGAGCAATCAAAGCTAAGTCTATGGTGATGCAAAGACAAGGATGACAAGTGCACAGGGTAGTGGACCCTTAGGCGAAAGATGAACCATCAACAAGTTTCCCATCCATAGCATTAGATTCGCAAATGATAGTTGGCATGAATTAGGGATAGTTTCCCCAATTGGGCTTGCAACCGTTAAACTACTATTGCTTTAACCCCATTCGAGTTGGAGGAGGAAGATTTTATGCTGGCTGATCTGAGGCCATACTTTTCATGGTAGTCAAGATGCTACTGGAGAAAAGGACTGTCAAAATGGGACTCTAATGCATTTTAGACTTTTAATTTTATATCCTTATATGTTTGTTTGTTTTACTTTTTGAATAATGAATAAAATTGTGAGTGTTTTTTCTTTTTCTTTTTCTCCTTTTTTTCCTTCTGCCCTTAATAGTAGCTTTCTTTTTTCTTTTTGCAGTTGTTGAGCTTCCTATCTGAGATTCCATCTGTCCGCCTCATAGTGGTAAGATTATAAATGGAGTTTGTTGTGCTTTTATTTGTTTTCAACGCCATATAGTTAGTATTAATTCCATTTGAATTTTCTTGAAACAGGTTGTTGGAGTAGTGGATGAGCTCATGCCACCTCTTCCATCTTCAACCAGCATTCAGATCGTATCTTACTCAAAATTGTTCAATCAGGTATTTATGTCAATATTACAGTCATCACTGTCAAGTTATTGTAAAATAAATCTGGTTGAAGCTGTTTTTGCTATGCAAGAGAAGTATTTTGAGCTAGGACAAAAAACCTGAAAAAGAATGTTGACCTGAAACTCTGAAACTTTAGTTTCTTAATTGTTGTGATATTTGTATTTCATGCTTAAGCTAGCTTTTTACATTGTTTGAGGGGCATTCAGTTGTTTCTCTTCGCCTACTTCTAATTTTTTTCACTGCTTTAGTTATTCTCGAATCTTACTTAAAATGTTGCGTCTTAGAATCTGTAGGTGCAGAGAGAAATTTACTGATTGACTTTTTTACAATTTTGGAAACGAGATCCAAAAACTATTGAAAATTTATGTCTTTAGTTTTCTCCTGTTCTTAGATGGATGGAAGGTTTGATATTTGTTTCATTGATTCAATATCTCTTTGGCTTTTCTGATGGGGATTACTACGTCCAATGTAATCCTGAAATATCATGATGCTTTGTAAGTATATCTTATACTAAAAAATTTTAATGACTTGTCCATGTTGTCAGGCTAGTTTTTTGTATTGTAGAAACAGTAAAGTGAGTAGAACAATGAACACATGTAACGTGGAAAACCCCTCAACTAGAGGGAAAAAACCATGGTAATACGTGGTGGAAGTGGGCCGGAACTTCACGGCGGTCACGAGACGTCAGAGCTCCATGGTTGGCACGAGCCGTTGGGGCTTCACGGCAGTCGGCAGGGAGGCAGCAAGGCCGGGTGACATGTGGAGAGGTTGGCACGAGACACCGAACCTCCACAACAAACAGCAGGGGAGACAGGGAATCCTCATCCAAAACAGCAACGAGGGATTTTCAGTCCAATATGAACAATGAGAAATTCCTCCAACACGAGCACAGTAGAAAATCAAAACCAGCTTGGCTCTGATACCATGTAGAAACAGTAAAGTGAGTAGAACAATGAACGTACACAGATATAACGTGGAAAACCCCTCAACTAGAGGGAAAAAACCACAGATGAGGACTGGTGCCCACTAGCAACCAGACACTCTCTCTCTCTTAGATTTTCATTCACACACAGAAATTAGGGTTTACACAGGTTAAGTAGTGCCATAACAGTAATACACTAGATCGGGTCCAGATCCAGACCTGGATAGGGACCCAAATACAACATATGTCAACATGTATAAAGGGCTGATCCATCTCCAAGTACCCTATAATATACGAGGAAAAATAAGAATTATGACTATGAAAATTACCTTGTCTCCTGTTTTAACAATCTGCCTCTTCTGTTAACACCCCCCCCTGCAACTTGAAAAGGCAGCATAACAAAATTACAACTGTGGGGATGAGTAATCAATATGTATGTATGTTCCATTCACTAATTTTGAATTATTTTTGGTGTTCTCACTACAAAAAAACCGAGGATTCACCGACGGCCAAAAAACATCAGTAAAACATGAAAACTATCACCAACATTTTAGCGCACACATCACTGCACGTGTCGGTGTAGATGCCTTCACTGATGTGTCCTAAACGTAGGTAAATAAACCAATTACTGACGTCTGTCACATGGTAATAACACTTTTACCGACACTGTTATGAACTGTATGCTGTTTCAGGGTCAACGTAACCTACTACAATTTCGTCCTCCAAAGCCCGAAGATATTGCAACAGTTTGCTATACTAGTGGAACGACTGGCACACCAAAGGTACCACTTTTGGTACTTTGAATAGGTTGATGTATAAAAAAAATTATTTCATTTAATGGTTGTGAATCTTGTGATTATATTTTCATTTCTTGCAGGGAGTTGTACTATCACATGGAAACTTGATTGCAAATGTTGCTGGTTCATCTCTTAGAACTGAATTTTACTCGTCAGATGTGTGAGTCTTTTGTGCTCCCTACAAATTAGAAAACTCCACTGATTTTGTCTAATCCAATATCATTATGTGATTATGTGCTTAACTGCATGCTATTATCTTATCTATCACTAACCAAGGCTATGCTTGTTTGTCATGAGGCTTTGCTATTATTTACCTAGAGTGATGTGGTGATGTATTTTTGTTTGGCAGATATATTTCATATCTGCCACTGGCTCACATATATGAGAGGTGCAACCAAGTTCTCACAGTGTATTGTGGATGTGCTGTTGGCTTCTATCAAGGGGTATTATTATTTGCTTAAACTTATAAAGTTCTTTTTTTCTTAATTGCTTGTCTCATGGGTGAAACTTCTTGTATTACAAGGAAATTAGGAATTCAAGACTAGCATGTGATATTTGTTTGATCTTTCCAGTTTGTCACAAAACCAAGTTTTCATAAAACTGAATTAGATGTGGATGTCATCGAAAAACGCCCCCTAAAGTTTAGAACAAAAGTGACATTTAAAAAAAAAAATGGCCAACAACACTGTCCTTTGGTTAAGAAGTTTTTTTCTCCCAATATCAGGGAAATTTTTTTAATGTTAGCATCTCCTGTCTGCTGCCAAGGATTTAACCCCCAGAAAGTGGTGCTTTCTGGAGGAAATGAATCAAGCACCCACCTAGATGCAAGCACTGAGAGCAATTTCCTGGCTGTTTAGTTAGCAATTAGCATAGATGTGGAAAGATTCCAAACAAATATTCAATGGCTATCCTTATCCTAGAATAATGATGATGGAATACAGATAACAACATAAAACTCTGTTAAGAGAACTGTGGTGTTGTTGCCAGCTCCTATAATATGGTAAAATATGAAAGTTGAGGCTTTGCTAGATATAGATATTCTAAGTAGATTTTTCATAAATGATGGCTTCACAGCCGATTGATAATATTTTCTTATGGTAGCTCTGAATATTTTTTCACTGAGGGCTAGATCACGAGGTATGCCTTCTTGCTTCACACCCTTGTTTGTCTGTGTATCTATAGTATCTCATATAAATATACTCCAAAAACAGCAATAGGCCATGACACATGGGTTACACTTCACAAAGCTTCAACTTAAGCACTCACAAAGTGCATCAAGGCACTAGAAAGATAGATAAAAAATCATCTGAATATGATTGAATATGTTTTCAAGAAACACATTATTACAAAGGGAGTCATCTCGTAAGGAAAAATACAAGTGAAATAAAACTAAATGAATCTTAAAATATATATACACCATGAGATACATAGAACTATACCCTACTTACCTAAGATATATATATATATATATATATATATATATATATATATATATATATATATATATATATATATATATATATATATATATATATATATATATATATATATATATATATAT
>JAANDH010000236.1:0-28392 GCA_011799765.1 Nymphaea thermarum | reverse complement strand
GTATATGGAGTTATTTTCCATATAGCTTATGTAGGAATTTGTTTTCGATCTGTCACATGTTATTGTCAATAATACGAAAAATACCTGATTAAGCATGATTAACCACTGGTCATCTAATGCTGCAGGACAATATGAAGCTAATGGATGACTTGGCAGTACTTAGACCAACGCTCTTTTTTAGTGTGCCCAGACTGTATAACCGAATCTATTCTGGGTAACATGAGTTTAATTTCTTCTTATTTTCATCGATGTTGCACATAAATGACCCATTCTTGTGAATGTTCACAAAAAATTAATAGGATCATGAGTGCTGTTAAATCATCTGGAGCCTTAAGAGAAAGGCTGTTCAATGCTGCCTTCAATGCTAAAAAGCGCGCAATTATGAATGGTAAGATATATGTCAGCTCATCTACCAAAAATGAACCTGAAAGCCTGTATGTGCGATATCCAGTATCAATTTTTCAGGAGTATTTAGGCGAAATGAGATCAGGACACCTGCTGTTGCATGTGCAAAACGAACACACACATTCCTGATTGGCTTGTCAATGTACTGCTGTTGGTACATCGACCAGGAAATATCTGGGCCTTGTGATGTCAGTCTACATTTTATTTTTACTCTTTTCAGTTTTGGCTGTTTTTTCTTGACCAAGTGAAAAAGGCCAACAGAAAAAAAAGCAAGTTAGTTTCTCTTTTGTGCATGCTATGTGATGTTATTTTGTGTTTATTTGTTTTGTGGACAAATTTTACAGGTAAAACACCATCACCTGTCTGGGATCAACTTGTATTTAATAAAATTAAGGCAAAACTTGGAGGACGTGTGCGTTTTATGGGTTCTGGTGCTTCACCTTTGTCTCCAGATATCATGGATTTCTTGAGAGTGTAAGTTTGTTTTGTATCAGAATGCGTTAAAGTGGTTTCTTGTAATCTCTGGCAAGTTACAGCAGTAGCTTTATGCCAATAAAATCCAAAATGAAAAAGCACATCATGTGATAGGCCCATAAAAAAGCTAGAGAGACTGCCATACTAAAAGTTGGTCGTCACATGGTTCATAATTACTCATTTCAAATTGGTTTCTGGTGTTACTTTACTGAACATATTCGTCTTATAATATATATATATATATATATATATATATATATATATATATATATATATATATATATATATATATATATATATATATATATATATATTCCAAATTCTGTTTCATCTTCTTGCCTTACTAAGCTCTAGTATGTTTTCATCCCCAAAAAGGAAACCTATCTTGCAGAGAGAGAGAGAGAGACGTGCAATGTGAGCATTGATAAAATCATGAAACATCTGATTCGTTCAAGGCAATGTAACATGTTTAAAATTTGGGGCAACACTGCCCTTCATCATTCCTTTAAACACACGTATATGCTTTTTCCGATTAACACAAGTTTTGACCCAAATCAGAAACTTGGGAAATATAACACTGATGGTTAAACTGGTCAAGAATCTATTATTTGCAAACCCTTGAAAGTTCAATTTTGGTTAAGTGCTCATCTTGCTGAAAATTTCTTGACACCAATAGAAAGTATTTCTGGAGACAAAAAGTAATGAAATCAGTGGATTTATTTCATGTTGGTCTTATACAACTAAACATTCTATCTCAGAAATACAGTTCCACTTCAATGGGATCTCCTTTAAACCAAGATCATCCTGTCTTGTTAGAATGCCGAGGACAAAAGTTGAGAAAATTCAAAGGCCTCTTTTGCTTCAGCCAAAAATGTGTGAAAAGTGTGATCCTGTGAAAACTATAATATAAATTAATCTTGCAGGTGCTTTGGCGGTCAGGTACTGGAAGGTTATGGAATGACGGAGAGTGCTTGTGTCATAACTTCAATGGATGTTGGCGACTTTTTGACCGGTCATGTTGGGTCTCCCAATCCTTCTTGTGGTACTCTCTCTCTCTCTCTCTCTCTCTCTCTCTCTCTCTCTCTCTCTCTCGCTTTACCCCTCCCCCAATGTTTGTTAAATCAAGTGCAGTAACTGGTAAAATGCAAGTTCATTTGTTTCGTTCGTTAAGCTTTGATGTGTCAGATTATCATTGAATTTGGAATGCAGTTGAAATTTTATGTTTGAGTCTGTCATGCATCTGCTCATATGCCTGCATTTATGTTTTCATATTCATCACAGAGGTGAAGCTTGTGGATGTTCCAGAAATGAATTACACAACTGATGATAAGCCTTATCCTCGTGGTGAGATCTGTGTTAGAGGTCCTATTATTTTCCAAGGCTACTACAAAGATGAAACACAAACGTAAGGACTACCCTGAGCTCTTATCAACATACTGACATTAAAACCTAATTGTAAAAGGTGGAAGTAGTAATTCTATTTTACGAGCATGTGAAGAATTATATGATTTTTATCAAACAATAGCTCAATCATGTCTTCCGGAATTGATAGGAGGGAGGCAATTGATGATGATCATTGGCTTCATACTGGGGATATTGGAGTATGGTTGCCTGGAGGACGTCTAAAGATTATTGACAGGTATGAATCTTTGAACAGTTTCACTGGCTTCCGTAGTCTCTTTCTTCATTATCCTGTCTTGCAAAAGCAATCTTCACATGGTTGTCTACTTGTTCATCTGTTTGAAGGAATGTGCAGCACCCTTGCATTTATGACGAACTGCTTTGTCTTTGCATTTGAAATAATTTTTTCGTAACATTCCATTCCCTGGGAAACACCAAGGCTTGATTTCTGACCTAAACCAGGTTAGAATTGTCTATCGTATCTGTTTATTACTTTCTTGCTTCTTGGAGTAATGGGTCAATGAGTAACAAAGCTTCATTTTCTTCTCCACTATATGTTAATGTTTCTCTAGAAATATATTATATCTTTCTCTGAATTTATGTGTTCTTTAGGAAGGTTCATAACATATATGCTGTATTGACACTTCTCTGTGATTATTTCTGTTTACATCATTGTTGCTGGGTTGCTCACGGTTGGCTATTTTTATCTCTGCAATTATGCTTGTCTATTATGTTTTGCCCCATTGATTCTCTACAGCTTATCCTTTTATATAATGCATTCAGGAGCACCTTGTCATTGTCCACACATGCAAACATGCATCTTAGCATTAGTGTATGTAAGCAACTGAATCACAATATCAAACTATTGTCAGAGTGCCTTCGATACAGGACCTGGTAAAATGATAAGGTCATTGTGCGCATTGTCTATCATGTTTCTTCTGTCATTTTTGTGTTTTGCAAACGTCAAGGTTGAACCTTGTTTTCTGGTTTTTCTTAACGTTCGAAGAAAGAAATTTGATATTAAAATCTGGTGATTTTTCACAGGAAAAAGAATATCTTCAAGTTGGCACAGGGAGAGTACATAGCTCCCGAGAAGATTGAAAATGTGTATGCCAAGTGCAAGTACGTCAGCCAGTGCTTTATATATGGTGAGACATTATCTAATCCTTCATTTCTCACATAAGATGACTATCTTGATTGGCATTCTGATGGTTTATTGCCAATAGGGGATAGCCTGAACTCAAGTTTGGTAGCCATTGTAGCTGTTGAACTAGATACCTTAAAGGCTTGGGCTTCTTCTGAAGGCATCAAGGTATGCAGTTTTCTTTTTATGTGATGGATGAGGTTAATGAATTTATCTGAAAATTGATTTTATAATTCTACTCAATAACTTGTTGGTCATTCCATATGGAACTGCAGTGCAATGATGTTCAACAGTTATGCTATAATCCAAGAGCCAAGGCAGTTGTACTTGCTGAAATGGATGCAGTCGGAATGGAAGCTCAGGTAAGACATTTCTGGAAGGATGTGAGAACTTATCATGTTAAGTTATGTGAGTTTGGAGATCTCATCTGGTGCCATTTTGTTGCAGTTAAGAGGATTTGAGTTTGCCAAAGCAGTGACTTTAGTTTCAGAACCATTCTCTTTGGAGAATGGTCTTCTCACCCCAACATTCAAGGCAAGATTAATCTCTCTCTCTCTCTCTCTCTCTCTCTCTCTCTCTCTCTCTCTCTCTCTCTCTCTCTCTCTGTTTGTGTGTGTGTGTGTGTGCCCCCCACACTACACACATAATGCACAGACATGTGTATGTAGACTATGTGTGAATAGATGCTTATGGATGCAACCTTTGATAGTGATGGGGATGGTTTCCTGTGTTCCTTTAAGGTGTTTCGTTGGGAGGAATGCGGCATCCCAGGGAACACTATCTTCCACCAAATGGTGGTACCTGCACTTTCATGAAAACAAGGGATGCGTCGGTTGTGCTTGCTTTTTCCTGGAGGAACACATTTTGTGTCCTTCATGCTTTCCACCTCTTACCATTAAAAGTATGGAACCGGGAACGTGTTCCCATGGCAAGTGTTTTGTTGCATAAACCAAATGTCTTCCAAGTGGCAAGTGTTTCATTACCGCAATCAAATGACCTCAAACAATTCCCTCCCTCTCTCTCTCTCTCTGTCATATACACAGACACACACACACGTACACGTGCATGTGCACATGGATGTATATGTATTTGAAAGTAGGTATTTATGGATATAAACAGTAATAGTGATGGTGGTGGTCAGGGGTGGAGCCAAGGGGCTGTGGCCCCTTTGAATTTTCCAAAAAGAACCAAAATAAATTCACACACACCCCACCCCCCCCCCCCCCCCCCCCCCCCCCCCCCACACACACACACACACACACACATATATATATATATATATATACACACACACATATATATTTGAAAAACAACTTACGTCTCCTCTTGGAACTTTTGCAGAATACAGCTGAGCGCCTTGAGACTCTCATGTCCCCATAACTTTCTGGAAATTTGATTTTCTAAAGTATTTTGCAATATATTTAAAATAAAATGCTTCATTTCGCCAGCTTTTTGCCATTGAGATAAAAATATTCTTTTGAAACCTTAGCTAAAACTGGTTAGGTTTTCTTGTGAACAGAAAAATGAAACTGTTATAAATGTGATTTGCATCTTCTTATATTTTTGTAGGTTATACATGTGTGAAGTATTGTATGGGTGTTATATATATATATGCTCGTATCTGTGTGTCTGTGTGTGTGTGTGAGAGAGAGAGAGAGATATTAGATCTTGACACTCATTGTTGGAGCAACCCCGAATTTTCCCTATATCTCTTCTGTCAAATGTTCAACGTGACATTTACTAAGGAGAGAGACATAAGATTCTGAGGATTGTAGAAGTCAGGATCTCATACATATATATACCGGCCTGACTCAGCCTCCCTGCAAAAGTTTTCTGGCTCCACATTTGGTGATGGTTGTACTTGTTCACCTGCCGTATGTCTTACCTATTTGTAAATCTAAGCTTTGGGTTAATACAGAAGCATGTAAAAAGCATTTGGTGTGGTGATTGCAAGGAATAATATAGAATGAAGACAAAAATTCTGGTCAATCTCATATCATAAGGTACCAGACTGAAGCCCTTGGGTGATTAAAGTGACCTTTAAACCACCAAGTCTTAATATACAGCTGCAACCAATGTATTTAAAGGTGAATACAGATATGCTGGTTATCCTGGTCTTAATTGCAGACAACCGTTTCCGTCTTCGGTTATTTTTCTTCGGGCACCACTTCTGGCTTTCAAATTGAGAAATGAATGTTGCTCAAGGACAAAACGTTAGATGCCCAAGTAATATAATATAATGTAATTTTTGTATGATTAGGCTGCAAAATGATTGTGCATCCCTAGTTCTTTATACCTCGAAATCGTTAGAACTAACTGCATCCTGATACACAATAGAATTTTTGATACTTGATTATTGATTGTTGCAGATTAAGAGACCACAGGCAAAAGCATATTTTGCGAGGGCCATATCAGATATGTATAATGAGCTATCAGTTGCTGATGCGTCAACGAAGAAAGCCTTCTGATTCAACTTAACATTATAAATTGCTGTGGAGTCTCAGCTTTATATGTCTAGGATCATTGATTATTCATTATGGGAAGCTTCATTCCTGATTGACTGGTCATGTCCATCCACAGAGAGGATGTGAAATGCATGAGGTGGGAGATGTCATTGTCATCAGATCATTGTCAAATCAATAAATGAATGGAACTTTACAGGTTCTTTCATGGAGGTTTCCCGACTTTCGCGAAAGGGAGCTTCCTTCTGTATGCTAAAGCAAAGCTCTATCCTCTTTTTATTCTTGTATACTATATTTTCTTGAAGCCTTTTAATTGTTGGAACTCTTACCAAACCAAAAAAGAAAATGGAACCTTACATTTCAATTAAGAAATGTGAATCAATTTTTGTAGTTGAAGTTCTTGCCATTTTGCCAAGATGGGAAAATGACTCTAATTGAGACCACTCTATGAGACTTGACAATATCTTGTCCTCCCTTACTCTTTACACTCCCACTTACGTTGCCTATAAATGAAGGTTTTCCTACCCATCCTATTCCTTATTATATTTGGGTTTATAATGTATTAGTAAATTCCAATTACAGTTACATCGGTCTCCATCATATGTGATAAAATATGATACTTATTTTCTCCCCAAAAATCCATAGAATACTTCGCTCTGATGTTGGGAGAGTGCATAAAGTTTCTTTAGCTTGCTATTTTGTGGTTGTTCACTACTGGAGTGGAGTAGATGCCTGCGGATCGCATGTTGGATATGCTTATATGTAAGCATTTCGTTGTAAAAACAAAGTAGATATATGGCTGGAATTGTGGATATATTCATGTCTCTAGGGAAATCAAAATTGCATCCCAGCGTGTGCGTGTATATATGTGCGTGCGAATATATGAAAAACTGAATGGTGTGCACCTAGCTCCCGTGTACCTTGTGCTGATTAAGAAAAATGGTGTCTAAAAAAATTGGTGTCTAACTAAATCTGAGGGCACAAGTAGGTTGGTCGAACTTTATTAAAAATAACTACTCTAATCTTGTTTTCAGAAAATAAAATCTTGAATTTTTTAATCGACCAAATTTTGATCCATTATTAGCTGTTTACCTTTTATATCCATGATTTTCCTCCATGCAATTGACCTGATTCGAGATTTTTTCTTTGTTAAACAGATCATGTTTGTTAATGCTGCCCGAGTTGTCTCTCTACCTTTAAACTATTCAATCAAATCATTAAAGAATCCAAAATAATTTATGGACGAGACATGCATCGTTTGTTTGACAAACAAGAACCAGAAA
Organism: Nymphaea thermarum; assembly: GCA_011799765.1. Taxonomy (NCBI): domain Eukaryota; kingdom Viridiplantae; phylum Streptophyta; class Magnoliopsida; order Nymphaeales; family Nymphaeaceae; genus Nymphaea; species Nymphaea thermarum. Next base: position 21,223 of record JAANDH010000236.1, on the reverse strand, counting down.
CAAGCATGTTCTTCCGAAATCAAACATAATTTGCTGCGGCTGAAAATTAGGAGGCATTGCCACCCCATGGAACATTCTTCCAGAGGCTGCCACTGGTTGGTTTCTAATGACGATATCAGTTTTGTGCAGACTAAAGGCGTACAATATTCAGACGCACAATTATATGAATCAATTCACGAGGCTTGGTTCACTGCACCAACAAGGATAATTAAAAATCTAATATTTATATATTTAGTGTTTCATAAACAAAAATTTATGCCTTTACCTCTGAATAAAAGGCTACTATGAATAGGGCTGCACACCAGCCCAGTGGAGCTCAAGCTTGGTCAGTTCGAACTCGACTCGGCTCAAAAAATTCGAGTTAGAACTCGAGCTTGACTACACAAAATCAAGCTTGAACTTAACTAGTTTAACCAATTTAACTCATTTAGATGTTACCTCATTTAACATTAACTATTGTAAGCGTTAACTCATGCAACTTATTTAACTCGTATTACTCGTTAAACTGGTTTGACAATAATATATACACTATTCAAGTATAATATAAAGTCCGAGTTTTTGAAACTCGAACGCGACACACTTATTCTTTCAAGAATCATTGTAAGTTCCAAACTTCCAAGTGAGCTGTTTATAAACAAATCGAGCAGGAGCCGATCGAGCGAGTTCGAGTCGAGCCTTGGCTCGTCTCGTTGTGCAACCCTTGCTATGGGTTCTTGGATATTCAACCGGTGGATTTAGAATGATATACCATCGAGCATTGAATCTGCCGCGGTGTTCCTGGGCCAAAGAATGATCATACCGTACGTACGACGCACCGATTTCACCAGAAATGACGGTGCCTCCAACTCGTTCGAAGGCTGGGTCGTGACCGATCGGCGATTCGGCCGATTGATCGCCGATGCCAATAGATAATCCTCCACGCCACGCGGGGCCCACCAACTGTGACGGATATAAATAAATGCGAGACGTGTCGCTCGCCGCTTCATGTCCTTTTTCATCGACAGTGGTGGGGAGCGATCGCTAAGTGGTGGGAAGCGATCGCAGTGACCTGGCTGAGTTGGTTCTCCCATTTCTTTGCCGTTGCTTCTCCCTCTCTCTCTTCTCTTTTATTTCTTCCGCTAATGGATTCCCGAGCGAACATGCAACCTTTACTTCCCTATCATCGTCTTCTTCTTCGCCTTCGCCTTTTCATCATTGTCGTCGTTCTCCTTCTTTCGGGCGATCGAGCAAACGGGGGGTTTAATTTGATCCAAGGACTTCTGCGAAAGCTCGATGACGAGCGTGCGCCCAATGCCGTGCAGGAAGAGGCTGCCATGGGCGTCCTCCGGCGCCTCCTTCCTTCCCATGTCTCCTCCTTCACCTTTCAGATCGTTCCCAGGGTTTTCTCTCTCTCTCGCTCTCTCTCAACACGAGCATCCTTGCGCACGTATAAGCAACATGAGCAATTAGCACAGTGAACTTTCAGATGTTGTCCAATGGACCTGTCTGGCACATGATATTTTATTCTCTTTTTGTTCGTTGTGCGTGTTATGTTATAAATTTCTTGAAGTAGCTATTTTTTAATTTAATGTGCCAGGGTAGCTGTGGTGGATATAGTTGCTTTTCGATCGATGATTACAATTCTTCCAGCAAGGGCGAGCCAGAAATTCTGTACGTGTGATTTTTTATAGAGTTGGAGATCTATCACTAGTTCAGTAGACAATGTAAAAATCCAAGTCTGCCTCCTTTCATGGAGCACCCAACTACCTTTTATCTTATCAATAAGATTATCAATCAGTAGCACCTGCTTTATTTCTAATGAATCTTATGCTAACACCGTCTAAACTTTTATTTGTATGGCATGTTGTCTTCAGTTGTTCGGTGATAGCAGGAACCTCTATAGTTTAGGTTTTTGCACTTCCGGGCAATTAGACTTTCTTTTGCGCTTGATGTTGTTCGAGTAATATCCATAGACTAATAGAGTTGCTGATATGCTACTTTCACTTGTTCTGTGCCTGCCATCGCCCTTGAAATTGTCTGACATTCTCATGGAAACATATTTTTCTCTTGTTCTCCAGGCAAAACTCATTTTGGACATCACAGTAGGGAGCTAGGGGAGGTTAAATCTTTCCATCATATAATGTAATCCTCAAGATGTAGAGGCTAAACATCCTAAACCCACGTCCCTTACGATGGATGCCTCAGGGAGCTGCGTGGGAGTGAGGGAATGAGGTAGGGAGATGGGAAATGTATGACAGTTCTAACTGCTAAGGATATAAGCGATTGCAAGAATGATGAACGTGGATTCATAACAGGCTAACTAATAAGTGAATAATTCCATATCAGATGCATGATCTGTAAGTTCTGGTGCATGATGGTAACTAAGAAGGTGTGGTATTATTTACTTCATAAATACAGATGGATAGCAATATGCCTTAGCATTTTGCACACACAAATATGATCATACAAGCATGATGGCTTGTAAACTTAACAGTTTGAATTGAATCGCTAGATCTATAATTGACTAATTACTATTAGTTATATTCTGTGTCTGAATCTGAAAGGCATATAAATTAGTGTAGAATGATGAGGGCCAAATACTTTTGCACTTCATCCTTAGAATTCATCCTGTTTTTCTGTCTCCTTACACATGGGAGCTGCCACTTTGATATGGAAAGTAAGCTACTCTCAGATACCATGCTCACTTATTTTCATGCCTGTTTTTTGGAGTAAAAGTTTTTCTTATTTCTTTTTTCTTCCTTCTAGGATTAAGGGCACCACAGCTGTTGAGATGGCATTCGGCCTGCATTGGTACTTAAAGTATTGGTGTGGTGCTCACATTTCCTGGGACAAGACAGGTGGCCCTCAACTTACTTCAGTTCCTTGGCAAGGATCACTGCCTCATGTTGGAGGCAAAGGAGTGAAAATTCAACGCCCAGTTCCTTGGAGTTACTATCAAAATGTTGTCACTTCCAGCTGTAGGTTCTTATTTCCCACTTTTTCTTACTTAAACTAGAAGGAAGCAACAATAATAATGAACAAAAGAACTTAGATGGAAGTCACAAGACTCACAACTACTCAAATAGGGCATTCAAAAATAAAAGTCGAATTCTAAGTTGCATCATATTCTGATATAATTTTTATTTTTGATATTATATTGCAAAAGGTAATGCTTTGACCTGTGATTTTTGCAAACTCTGCCTCTCTCTCTCTCTCTCTCTCTCTCTCTCTCTCTCTCTCTCTCTCTCTCTCTCTCTCTCTCTCTCTCTCTCTCTCTGTCTGTCTGTCTCTCTCACATACATGCACATGTGCACACACACATGGAGACATAAATACATATGCAGATACACACACACCATGTTTGCTCGGTAACCAGTCTTTGATCACTTGATTTGGCATACGAGCAGGTTCTGATGGACAGGTCATTTTCTATTGACAATGAGGTCTAAGTATTTTTTTTACTATTACATCGACACAATGAATCAAGTATGGTTCTCAGCAGCCTAATGTGGAAAAATGTCAATGTACTCAAGAAATGAAAAAGAAAATAACTAAAATTCTAATTGCTGGCTTTCGACAGACTCTTTTGCTTGGTGGGATTGGGACCGATGGGTGAAGGAAATAGACTGGATGGTCCTCAATGGTATTAATCTACCGCTTGCTTTTACAGGACAGGAGAGTATATGGCAAAAGGTGTTCAAGGTGAGTAGATTGGTATTTCCTTGTTCCCTATTTAGTTCTCATTTGAACTTTTCATTCTTCTGCTCTGAATTTTACATAACTTATTTTATGTGCTGCCTTGGCACTCCAAAGAGAATTAATTCATTGCTTTTAGATGATAGTTACTATCCCTTCAGCCACAAATCCTTTAATTAAAGTTGTGAGTTGCACTTTAACCTGTGCATCTCAATACCTATTTCATTAGATATTGTTATCAATGTCTCTAGTCCATGACTCCATGATGACCCATACTTGCTCTAATTTTGAAGCATCAATATCAGGCTATGAATTTGTTTGACTAGTTGCTAACCAAACTCTCTGGAGCTTCTGTGTTGGTCAGGGTTCTGTAAACAAAGTATTTTGTGATTACATGATAAGGTACTAGGTTACTCTTACATTTCTGAATATAGTAAAAATCCGTGCTAATACTGACCTTCATGCTTTCATGTTTCTAGATGACTTCATGCCTTAAGATTAATGTCATAGGTATTATGTCACCTTGTATGATAAATTATGATTCTGAGACGTATTGAACTCATATCATATGTATATGTTATAATATCATGTATTAGGGTACCGGGTCTGGATATGGACCCGGTCCCATGGGCGAGGGTACCGAGAGTGGCTCGGTACCCTAGGCGGGTCTCCCTCTTCTATATTTTCACTTATGGTGTAATTGTTGATTAAGTGGAATAAGACTTTCTCTCTCCTAGGGTTGCGGTTGTGCACCTAGGTAGAGCTTCTCTGTGGTTTTTCACCTCTCTTTGAGGTTTTCCACGTATATTGTGTGTCTCTTTTCCTTTTCCCTATCTCGTTACGTGTTTCTACATGGTATCAGAGCTGACGAGTTTGGGAAATTTTTAGGGTTTGTGAAGTTTCAACCCTAATATCTCTCACCGCGACTACTGTCACCCCTGCAGCCGCAGTTGCCGCTGCCACTGCCGCCGCCACTGCCGCCGCCACCGCCGCCGCTGCCGCTTCCGCCGCTGCCTTACCCGATACCACCACAACTGTTTTCGCCGCCGCCGGTGTCACCCCTTTTACGGCGTCGCTCTTGTGCCGTCGTTCGTGTGTTGTTGACCGGCATAGTCGTCTTGCTTCTCGGAGAAGAAGGGAGATATGCGTGCTTAGGCGCTGACGTAAAGGAGGAGAGGAGCGTAACTTGAGGATTGCCTTAACGTCCGCCGGCGCTCCGACGATCGCATCCTCCTTTCCTTACAAAAGACCGGGGTTAAATTGGTCTTATTCACTTCTATACCTTGATACTTGCTGGTTTTGCCTCTTGAATCTTGATTCCAGCAAAGAGAACGTGTGGTACAACTTCTACCCGTGGGAGATTGCAGCCCAAGAGAGAGGAGACATCGCTTTCCGTCGAGCGACATCGACGATTGTTTCCCCCAATCGACATTCTGGTCACTCTTGGGATTGATTGGGAATCCGGTGAAGATATTACCTCTCTCTCTTTATCGTTTCTTTCTTGATAGAACTTGATTTTTCTCTCGTTCTTGTGATTCTATCCAAGGAATTTACTGCCCGTTGGTGCTCATCGTTGTTCCACGCCGCTGGTGACCTGCGGCGCCGTCGTTTTTTCGTCGCTGTCAGAGCTTCTTCCACCTTTGCCGCCCTTTGTCCTGTTGTCTCTCTCTGGTGATCGTGATGGCTGAAGAGATGACTCCCAAGGTCGGTGATTGGATTGTTGATAGCGGAGCTACGCATCATATGACAGAGGATCCTAAGTTGTTTCAAGAATATAAATTGTCTTCCGGGCAGCAACTCGTGTCTATGGCTGATGGGTCTTCTATTTCTGTGGCTGGAAAAGGGAGTTTGTTCTTGTTGAATAAATATCTTCTTCATAATGCTCTTCATGTCCCCAATATCCCGGTGAATTTGTTATCTGTCAGCAGTATTACCAAAGAACTCAATTGCAATCTAATCTTCTCTGCTGATCGATGTTTCCTGCAGGACTTGGTGACGGGGACGAAGATTGAGATTGGTTCGGTTATTGATGGACTGTACAGACTGCCCGTGCAGGTTGCTTCTGCTCTCATTTCAGCCACTAGTGGACAGTTGTCAGGTGTGGAGGACAGATCTACCATCGTGCGATGGCACGAGCGGCTTGACCATCTCCCATTCCAATTGATTAAGAAGTTGTTTCCTCGACTTTTTACTTCTGTTTCCCTGGACTCTCTCGCTTGTGAAGTGTGTCAGTTGTCTAAGCATGTTAGGGCCTCATACCCTATTTCTTTCAATAAAACCAGCCGTCCTTTTGCTTTGGTTCACTCTGATGTTTGGGGTCCTTCGGGGGTACCCACTTGTCGTGGTTTTTATTATTTCATGACTCTTATTGATGACTACTCTCGGTGTACGTTTGTGTATTTGTTGAAAGAACGTAGTGAAGTTCCCGGCATTGTCAAAAACTTCGTTGCATTTGTTGAAACTCAATTCCAGACCTCTGTTCAGGCCTTTCGGACTGACAATGCTCGAGAGTATGTCTCTCAATCCTTTGATGACTACTTGCGAAGCAAGGGTATTATACACGAAACATCCTGTAGCTACACACCTCCTCAGAATGACGTTGCTGAAAGGAAGAACTGTCATTTGTTAAATGTCACCCAGGCCATTATGTTTCAACGTCATGTCCCTAAGCGGTACTGGGGTGCTGCACTTCTCACTAGTGCTCATCTCATTAACCGTACGCCTACTCGTGTGTTGAATGATCATTCCCCTTATTCTGTTCTGTGGCCTACTCAGAATCCCTGGCCTTTGACCCCTCGGGTGTTTAGGTGTGTTTGTTTTGTCCATGATCATAGTTCCACTCTCAAGAAACTTGATCATCGGTCCATCAAAGCAGTCTTTTTGGGGTATTCCTCCACCCAGAAGGGATACAAGTGTGTCGATCCTAGTACTTCCAGAGTATATGTCTCCAGGGATGTTACCTTTCATCCTTTCATGAACATGAGGCGTACTTTCCTGTGAATTCTCGTCAGGGGGAGTGTCTAGGGAACAAAGGGAAAGAGTATTCCTCAAATCAGTTGATTCAGTTTATGGAATTCTTGGACTACAAGGCTAGTCCCAGTGCGATTGACACGGTCGGTGAGGACAGGGGCAGTCATGTGGAAGGGGGCTCTGTGGATACTCAGGCCACAGCCGCCCGTGATAACTTGTTTGGCCAGGTTTATGTCAGAAAGCAGAAAGTTACAGTGGAAGATGTTGATAGAACCAATCTCAGTCCTGTGACTTCCCCGAATGATCCAAGTCCATTGAATGAAGAGCTTGCCATAGCCTTGCGCAATGGCACCAAGTCATGTACTTCTCACCCTATTCAGAGATTTGTCTCTTATGCTAAGCTGAGTAAAGATTACAAGTGCTTTATTACTTCTTTATCCCAAGTTGTGATTCCCAGGTCAGTGGATGATGCTAAGGACGATCCCAAATGGCTACGGGCTATGACAGAAGAGATAGGTGCTTTAGCAAAGAACAACACGTGGGAAGTTGTTGATATTCCCAAAGGGACACACTTAGTTGGTTCTAAGTGGGTGTTCAATGTGAAGTACAAACCTGATGGCACTGTAGATCGGTATAAGGCTCGTCTGGTTGTGAAGGGTTTTAGCCAGAAGTATGAGATCGACTACCTTGAGACCTTTGCTCCAGTTGCAAAGTTAAAGACTGTGAGGGTTATTTTAGCTCTTGCGGTGCACAAGAAGTGGCGCATGGACCAGCTTGATTTTAAAAATGCATTCTTGAATGGTCATCTGGAGGAAGAAGTCTACATGAGCATGCCTCCTGGATATGCCCAAGAGGGAAAGTGTTGTCACCTCAAGAAAGCTTTGTATGGCCTGAAGCAGTCGCCTAGGGCATGGTTTGAAAGACTAAGAGTTGTTATGAAGTCAACTGAGTACAAGCAAGGAAATGGCGATCACACATTATTCATAAAGCAGATAAACGGTCTGGTGAGTCTTCTCCTTGTTTATGTTGATGATATGATTGTCACAGGCGATGACGAAGAAGAAAACAGGAAAATGAAGGAAAGGTTAGCTGAAGAGTTCGACCTCAAGGATCTGGGTAAGCTAAGATACTTTATGGGGATAGAGATTGCACGGTTAGAGACAGGGCTGGTTATGAGTCAAAGGAAGTATACTCTAGATTTGTTAAAGGAGACAGGTAAACTTGGATGTAGGCCCTATCTTACTCCAATGGAATCGGGTACTAAGATTAGTATCAAGACAGACAATATTCTGGATGAGGAAGGAAAAGGTCGATATCAGAGGCTAGTTGGTAAGCTTATTTACCTTACTTTGACTCGCCCTGATATCACGTATGCGGTGAATGTGCTAAGCCAATTTATGCATGCTCCCACGGATTGTCACTGGAAGAGTGCAGAAAGAGTGTTGGGGTATCTAAAGAATGACCCAGGAAAAGGACTGCTGTATACCCGGCAAGACGAACTTACTATTGAAGGCTACTCTGATGCAGATTGAGCAGGGTGCACAGACACTAGGAGATCCACTACTGGGTATTGTATCTTTCTTGGAGGTAACCTGGTTATATGGAGGAGTAAGAGGCAAGAAGTGTGTTCGAGGTCCAGTGCTGAGGCTGAGTACAGGGCTGTTGCTATGGGGGTCACAGAGATGCTATGGTTGAAGATTCTTCTAGCTGATATTGGGATTGAACTGGGAGATAAAATGAAGATGTACCGTGACAACAAGTCACCCATTAATCTTGCTAATAATCCGGTCCTGCATGATAGAACCAAACATGTGGAGATTGATCGTCATTTTATCCGGGAACACATCGACTCGAAGGAGTTAATTCTGCCGTATATGAAGTTTGAAGATCAAGTCGCGGATGTTTTAACTAAAGGGCTATGTACATCTTCATTCGAAAAGAATGTTAGCAAGCTTGGCATGTTTGACATGTATGCCAAGCTTGAGGGGGAGTGTTAGAATATCATGTATTAGGGTACCGGGTCTGGATATGGACCCGGTCCCATGGGCGCGGGTACCGAGAGTGGCTCGGTACCCTAGGCGGGTCTCCCTCTTCTATATTCTCACTTATGGTGTAATTGTTGATTAAGTGGAATAAGACTTTCTCTCTCCTAGGGTTACGGTTGTGCACCTAGGTAGAGCTTTTCCGTGGTTTTTCACCTCTCTTTGAGGTTTTCCACGTATATTGTGTCTCTTTTCCTTCTCCCTATCTCGTTACGTGTTTCTACAGTATATTATATAATATATCCATGTGTTATATGATAGAGTCATAGACCATGGGTCATCACACACAAACTTGGAATTACATTTGTATTGTCGAGTTCTTTACTCTGGTGTTTTCTTTTGTCAAATTCTTTTGTTTAGTTGTGTTCTTTTTGTGATCCTATCCATGATTTTTTGTGTAAAACCTTTGGAAACAAGATAAATCTTATAACGCTAAACTCCCATCTGGTTTTACATGATTTTATAGTTGTGTTATGGTTTAGCAACATTCTTATTGTGAGAATAAGGAAAAATAATTGATGTATGGCATTGCCGCATGTCCACGATGATGATGAATGACAACAAAAGTTGATGATAATAGTAGATCCATTTATTTATTGTTAAAAAAATGATCCGGACGAGAACACTCTTGTGTTGTGTTTGTTTATGCATGATATGTTGGAGTGTGGTTTACATTCATTACTGAACTGCATAACATATTGCAGATTGAAAGCTCTTGCTGCACACTTGGTGCATATACAGATTAATGTATGCATGTTATCTTCTGGCATTCAGTTTTCTTCATCCCATTATTCCATATCTGTGTTACATGGGTAGACCATCAACCCTTATGAGAACATGGAATCATATGCATGCTTTTGTGCTAGTCTTGTTATGTACAATATATTTGAGGATGGATTTGCATCCATTATTGCAACACAAAACACATTCGAGATTGAAAGTTCTCCAGAGTCCAGACACATTTGTTAGGTGAATATGCACATATTCACTTCTGGTGCTTTATTTTCATCATGCCATCAGTCATGTACTAGTTTTCCCACATCTTCATTATGTGGGTAAAAAAATAAATAATATATCAGTTTTGTTGTTGCTTGTCCATGTCCTTGTGTTTGTCATCTATATGGACTTGCTATTGCATGCATAAGTATCTGTGTGTGTCTGTGAATCTCCTTCTTAAGTATGGTATCTCAGCTGTTGAGAACTTTTCTATCTAATTCATTGTTGCATGCGTAAATGTCCTATAACATATCCTACACAAAGAATGCTTCTTTGATACCGGCCTTGGATTTTGAGTAAATAAAAAATTATATTTGCTAGTACCGCCGGCTATCTGATGCACTAGCTTCGAACTTTGTGCTTGATTTCAGAGGTTTAATATTACTGAAGCAGACCTCAGTGATTTCTTTGGTGGACCTGCCTTCCTTGCTTGGGCTCGCATGGGCAACTTGCATGGGTAAGTTTTGTGATAATTTTATATTATGGTTTAAGCACCTTTGATTCTCCTTCATTTGGATTCATGTTAAACTGTGGTGATCTATAAGCTCTTAGATAACTTCTTGGTTTAGCCTCCACCAAAGATTTGCCTTGTTCTAGTTTTGTTTTATGAACTCCATTAACATTTTTTTTATGTTGAATCTTGTCATTTCTCCATTAAACTCAGAAAGAATTTTATGAATGAGAGGAGAGAAAGAAGAGATAGAAGAAAGGACCCAACTTCTTCAAATTTACCCTTGTAAGAAAGTAAAAGCAGAAGACAGTTTTGCCTGTTTTTGGTTCAAGTTGAGACAGGACATTTTTAAAAGGAAGACAACTACATGAAACAATCTCCACAGTTTATCTCCTTGTTACTTATGAGCCACATAGTTTTGAGCTAAAGATTCCCTTGGAATATTCTCAAACCTCACTAGCGTTTCTATAGTAAAGAATAATTGAGGCAATTTATGGTTTAACTCCACTATGGATATAAGCTAAAATCTTGCATTTTTCATATTCCATTTTTTTAACGTTTTATAACATTCTTCCATAGCCTTTCTCATGCTTTCAATTCCGTTATCAAATTTAACAAGTTTAGGAGCTGGTTGGGGACAGTACTTCTTATATATCCTCATATACCTTGAACTTTTATATAGGTCTCTAAGTCTCCCGTTCAAGCTAAGTTGCTCCTGTTGAGGTTGAATGCGGGAATAAAATTGAAGTAGTTGGAGTTGTTCCGAGATGATTTAGCCATATAAAAAAAAATGTGCTCTTTATGGACAAGATAATAGGCTTCAAAGCATTTCTAGATGACCAGTTTATGAAGTTCAGGATTCTTCATTTATGGCATATTTTTCAAGAAAAAAATGAGCATTTTAAGACAGTAAACCAGATCAGCCTGTCTCTGATACTGCGAAAGGTAAACCTATCGGCAATGAACCTCAAGATCTTGAAGAGAAGATGAAAATGAGCATCAAAGCTCGTAGCACCAAAGAAAGGTTCAAAGAAACTATTCACTCTATGACACAAAGTGCACTAATGCACAAACTAAAAGAAGAAGTATTGTCAAGGATGCATTTGATGCGCCTGCAGAAAAGTCGTTTGCAGACTTTTTTCCTCAATTTTTGCCTTTTTTTTTTTGAGAGTGCATCAAATGAACCTATTTTTCATCCACCACCCCAAATCTAGGAAAGACTTATGTGGAAAAACGTCAGATCCAGAGGGGTCTTACTTTTTTCCATGGAAACTTCTGGGTCCAACTTTTTCCCACGTGAACTTTTTCGAGCTGTCTGACAAACACTTCTCTGAGCCCATCTCTCTCTCGCTTCTGACTCACTCCACCACTTCCTTGTTCTTTCTCTTTATTGCTGCTGCTATGGCAGCAGACCTGGTGTCCCTTTTTTGTTTAGAATCCCTCCGGTTCCTCAGAATTCCCAAACAAAACAATTTCATGAAAATAGCACCCATTTTTACCATTTTATTCATCAGCTCAATTTAAGAAAAGAGTTAGTTAAACTCTCAGTAACACTTTTTCCTAATATAAGGACAACGATGTTTTTTTTTTTAATTCTAAACATTATTTTCTGAATCCTTACAATGTTATACTATATATATATTTTTGATAAAGATTATTATAATGTACTTCATTTGTGACTGTAAAGTTGTTTTGAGTTGAAATATAACATTCCTTTTCTTGGGAGGGTTACATAAATTTATCTTTTTTTTTGTTCTAGGCTCATCAAACAATAGCAAAAAATCTCCAGATGAATTTTATGTGCCCATCAAACACTAGCTAAATTTGGAATGAAGGAAAAAATTTCTGTGTCTTATTGCATGAATTTTTTTCTTGATAAACAATTCCTGGAATGTTTTTTTGTGGCCATGAAACACCCCCTAAATGAATAAGAGTGAGTAGAAGAGATAATTTATACTTTATAAAAGGAAGAAGCTCCCAGTTGTAGCGAAATGCAGCACTAGATTAGCTACTGCATTGCCCCCAATGGCTAGAAAACTAGCTGTCGTCACCAGCCCAATGGCTAGTTTAGTGCTTTTAGTGCAGCCTTGAGTTAGGACATAGAAAAGAAATACAAGAAAACAAAAGAAAAAGAAATACAAAAGGGAAGATACAAAGAGATAAAGGATGATTCACTCCTATATATATATGTGTGTGTTAAAAAATATGAATGTGGATACAACTGATATATGGATGATTATATAACTGTACTTGCATATTTCAAACATAGTCACAAAAAACGTTTTTTTTTTTGAAAAAAATGCAAAAAAAAGCTTTAAATAAGTCAACAGTCTAAAACTTAAAAAAGCACTGTTTCTTGAAAAAAAATGCCAAAACGTAAAAACATGTTTTTTTTGCATTTTTTCCCTTTTTTTTCATTTTATTCACTTTTTGTAATGCCATGCTTGTTTCATTTCCTACTTTTTATTTGTTGCAACTCTACTTATCATTTTATGTTTGTGTTATTAGTTTTTCACTTATTTTATTTTTCTCTAATTTTTATTTTTTATTTTTTTAACAATTTACCATATTTTCCTATATTTTTTCAAATTTTTTCAAGCTCACTGTATTATACCCAAGAAAAACCTCACTGTTTAAAGTGCGACAAAGTTTTTTGTGACTATGTTTTTGATACAACCTCCACATCAATCGTTGTACTGATTGATTTGCCATTCATGTGGGAATATGGGCTTTATGTCCTATATGAGTTCATCACATTCATTTTACTATTCTAACTTGTGCTTGTATTTGAAACTTTGCTAGGTGGGGTGGACCATTATCACAAGCATGGTTGGATGGTCAGTTAAATCTGCAAAAACGTATACTAGCTCGTATGCTGGAACTGGGCATGACACCAGGTTTATTTTTTGACATGGAGCTATTGTTAATTTGCTTCCTATTTCTTTAACTTACATCATACTTACTTTCAAGTTTCAACAAAGTTCAACATCTATTTAATAGGTATTTGATGAATAGCTAGTTGTTTGGTAGTTATTTCCATCTGACTTATATTTTACATTATGCTGGTGAAAGCCGGGCAAAACGTTGTGCTTATAATGATGACACACCTTTTTTCACGCTGCAAAGTTGCTCGAGGTCCTTCATGAAGACTTACTGTGCCCATGCCCATGTGCAGTTGCATATGGTGGCTGGCATGGGTCAGACGCATATGCAATGATCATGAGGATATGGCTGAACATGAACATGCTTTATGCAGTAGGCATGGGGATTTTTCTTCCATTTATGATGGTGTCTTGAATGGCTGGACCCATCAGCACCCATGGTGAGAAATGGCGATTGTGTGGTGGACCAGGTCTGGCCTTCAAATTGAAACTGCACCTTATGTTGGCCTAGTTTCAGTTGAAGATACTGGCAATGACTGATTCCTGCTTTGCTTAAGGATAGGCTAGTTTGTATTCAAAGGATCCAGAACACATTCTGGTTTCAGCTAATGCTTCTCGTGCATCCTAGGCAGCCCACATCAGTTCCACCCCCTTGGTTGGGTCTTGACCACAAGACCCTTGTTGACGGATCTTGGTGTATGGGTCCGGGTCTGGACCCGATCCAGTATGTCCTAGTTAGGGCATACTTTATATCATTGTAAACCCTAATCTAAAAGGTTAATGAAATCTTAAGAGAGAGAGAGTCTGGTTGGTAGTGGGCGCCAGTTCCTCCTCGTCTGTGGTTTTTTTTCCTCTTGCTGAGGGTTTTTCCACGTTACATCTGTTCATCGTATTTCTTTGTTCTTGATCTTCGTGTTTCTACATGGTATCGGAGCCGTGAAGTTCCGGCGTGACTGATTCGCGTTTTGTTTCTATCGTGGCCATGTGGGAGGGCTCGTGCCGACACTGTTCATTGATCATCGCCCGACTGTTCCAATCACGTACCGTTGCCTTCGCTGCCCGACGTGGTCATCGCCCGACGCCGTTGGAGTTCCGGCATCTATTCCAGCGACGCACTCGACGCCATCAGGAGTTCTTTCCGAAGACTCTGTTTCTGCCCTGCTTGCCGCTGTGAAGTTTCGGTGGACCCCGACAAAGGCTGCTGTGCCCGACGGTGCATCTTCTGGTGGCATCGCCTGAGAATGTTGTTGTTGCCGCCGCCACCAGCACCACCAACTGCGTCGCCCGAGATTCTCCATCTCTCGGCGGGCTGTTTCTGTTCAGGAGTCCCCGTCTTTGGCCCAATTATTCTCGTAAGTCGTCCAACGACATCAACTCCCTTGTCGTCCCCTGCTGGTCTCCCGTCGTCTTCCCCCTTCTTCGTCTGCTCTACCCTTGCTGCCCGACCCTGCCCTGCCTGCTGCCGTGAGCTCTGGTGTCCTTCCGCTGCTGAATCACGGCCCTGTTTTTAGTCACTCCTCGTTCTGCCGTTGCTGTCTAGAGTTGTTTGCTGTTGGTGTTCTGCCGCTGCTCGCTGTTCCTTTTTTGCTCCCTTTGTAAGGCTGGTCTTAATTATGGCAGCTTCTTCCTTGTCCACCGTCAACACTGATCAATTTGAAATTGGGGCTTATAGAACTGAGAATGTTCTCGTTCAAGTCACTACTATTCCCCTTACCAATCAGAACTATCTCTCATCGGCTGCTATGACTATGGGGATTGCAGGCCGCGGTCGGATTGTAAGGCGTATCGGTCGGGCTTTAGCAACAGTTCTGAAACTCCCATAGCAACAACTCTGTATTCTGCTTCAGCACTGGAACGCGAACAAACATCTTGCCTTTTACTTCTCCACACTATGAGATTCCCTCCCAAATAAATACAATAGCCAGAGGTGGACCTCCTAGTGTCAATACAGTCTGCATCTGAATAACCTTCAATCCCAAGAGTGTCTTGCTTGACATATAAGAGACCTTTGCCAGGAGTCCTCTTCAAGTAGCACAAGATCCTGTCAACAGCCTTCAAGTGGGCATCCGTGGGAACATGCATGAATTGACTCATCACATTCACAGCAAAGGTAATATGAGGACTAGTGAGAGTAAGATAAATTAACTTCCCTACAAGACATTGATATCTTCTTTTTTGCCTCTTCACAAAGTGGCTGCCCGTCTCTAAGACTTAGCTTATGGCCAGCATCTAGAGGAGTAGAAGCTGGTCTACACCCTAGTTTTCCAGTCTCCTTTAACAAATCTAGAGTGTACATCCGTTGATTTAGCACAAGGTTAGTCCCAGACCTAGCAATTTCTATGCCAAGGAAGTATTTCAACTTACCAAGGTCCTTAAGATCAAACTCGATCGCCAACAGTTTCTTTAACTTCATTATTTCATCTTCATCATCACCTGTGACAATCATATCATCAACATATACCAACAAAATAGTAACCTTTTGTTCATTTCTCTTCACAAAGAGTGTATGATCTCCATTCCCTTGATGATTTCCACACTGTCTCATGACAAGTCTGAGTCGTTCAAACCATGCTCGAGGAGATTGCTTGAGCTCATATAAAGCTTTCCTTAGCTTGCAACATTTTTCAGGTTCCTCATATCCTGGAGACAATAGTGTTACGAGAACAATCATCTATAAAGGTGATAAAATATTGAAAACCATGACAGGAAGGAATCCCTGCAGGGCCCCACACATCAGAATGAATGATGGCAAATACCTCATTAGACCGATGGCTAGACAAAGGGTATGAAGCCCTAACATGTTTGGCCAGGTGACAGACATCACAAGACACCATAGTCATATCTAACCTGGAACATATATCAGGAAACAACTGTCTAAGAAGGCCAAAAGGCAAGTGTCCAAGGCGCTCATGCCAACGTAGAAGCAACCGAAGGGAGTCCTCTCTATTCTTCGTGGCTTGGCTGACTGCCGTCATGAGAGCCTGAGCAGCACGCATAGGTAAACGATAGAGCCGGTCAGAAGCTAGACCAATCTCAATCCTCTTTCCTGTCACCAAGTCCTGCATAACACAACGATCAGCGGAAAATATAAGTTCACAATTTAACTCCTTCGTGATCTTGCTAACCGACAAGAGATTCAAGGGAATATGAGGAACATGTAGAGCATTGTGGACTAAGAACTTGTTCAAAAGTGAGAGACTCCATTTTCCAGCCACAGAGATAGATGAACCATCGGCAAGGGAAACACAATCCTTTCCTGATGAAAGCTTATACCCATGAAAGACCTTATGATCGCCGGTCATGTGGTGAGTAGCGCCACTGTCAATGATCCACTTTCCCATACGGCCATCCGCCATCACGTCTATAGATGAAGAAGCTGCCATAATCACAGATAGTCCAACAGGAGGCACGAGCAGCGATACAACAAGAGAGGCACCCGTGACAACGGAGAGCACCAACATGCAGTAATATCCTTGGATAGAATCACAAGAACGAGAGAAAAATCAAGTTCTATCTAGAAAGGAACAATAAAGAGAGAGGTAATATCTTCACCGAATTCCCAATCAACCCCAAGAGTGAACGGAATGTCGATTGGGGGAAACGATCGTCGATGTCGCTCGACGGAAGCGGTTCCTTCTCTCTCTCTAGGGCTGCAATCTCCCACGGGTAGAGGTTGCGCCACACGTTCTCCTTGCTGGAATCAAGATTTAAGAGACAAAACCAACAAGTATCAAGGTATAGAAGTGAATAGGGAATCAACTTCGAGATGGAAAGCCTTCACCCGTAAGACCAATTTAACCCCGGTCTTTTGTAAGGAAAGGGGGATGCGATCGCCGGAGCGCCGGCGAACGTTGAGGCAATCCTCAAGTTACGCTTCTCTCCTCCTTTACGTCCTCTACCAAGTCACAGACCAGCCACCTCTTCTTGCACGGTGGGCACAAAAAAAAACAAGAAGATGGAATCAAAGATCAACCAATCAATATATTGCAGGTAAAGTGGATGCACTTCACCGGATTTGCAAAAGACCCCTTGGAAGTTACGTGAATAGGGGGAGGCAAGCCTAGGAAGCGCCTAAGCACACATATCTTCCTTCTTCTCCGGGAAGCAAGACGACGGCGCAAAAGGCAGTGGCGCAAGGGACAACGGCAACGGCGACGGTCAACAACGCAAGAGCGACGGCGCAAGAGCGACGCCGCAAGAGGGGTGACACCGGCGGCGGCGGAAACAGCGACAGTGGTATTGGGTACAGTGGCGGCGGCAGTGGCAGCGGCGGCGGTAGTGGCAGCGGCAGTTGCGGTGAGAGATATTAGGGTTGGAACTTCACAAACCCTAAAAATTTCCCAAACTCGTCGGCTCTGATACCATGTAGAAATATGAACAAGAAGAGGAAGAGAAACAACGATCACGATGTAACGTGGAAAACCCTCAACAAGAGGGAAAAAACCACGAATGAGGAGGAGCCGGTGCCCACTAGCCGCCAGACTCTCTCTCTCCTTAGTCTTTCATTCACACATTAAGAATTAGGGTTACACGATTTAAGTAATGCCCAACAAGGGCTATAAGCTGGATCAGATACGGATCCGGACCCGGTCCTGAGACCCATCTAACATACTTCAACAATATCCAACCCCTTATTCTTCAGAAGAAGACTGCTAGAGACATGTGGGTGATTTTGGAGCAAATGTATGGCCAGAAGAAAACAGCTATCCGGACTTACCAACTAATGAATACTGTCTATGGCATTCGACAAGGGAACTTATCTGTTGCAGATTATTATGGGGCTTTGAAAGCCAAGTGAGAGGATCTTGACTATTATTCCGACATTAATTGGCATTGTCCTCAATATCAGACACTTTATGTTGCTAAAGAGTGGCAAAATAGGGTGTTCCTCTTTTTAGCTGGTTTAAATGATGAGTTTGAAGGAGTTAGAAGCCAGATTCTGAATTCAGGAGAAGTGTCGAGTATTGAAGATGTGTATTCTCGTGGTGAAGCTGAAGAACAAAGGAGGTTGGTTACTTCTGGGGGAAAGAGAGATATCACGTCATATAATGAGAGATCTGCTCTTGTTAGTCGGGGTCCTGGAGGCACTACTAGATCTCTTTGTAGATGTACTCATTGCAAGAAGAATGGTCATACTGTGGATTTCTGTTGGGATCTATGTCACATAGGTACGGGTACGGGTACCGGTACGAGTACGGGTACGGACCATTTTAAAAAAACTTGGGTACGGGGGTACGGCCATACACACACAGACACATATATATATATATATATATATATATATATATATATATATATATATATATATATATATATATATGTATATAAATATATATATATATATATATATATATATATATATATCAAAAAATTTCAAACAATAACAAAATGCTATGGGTGTTCCTTTAAATACATTTTCTTGAATTTTTCTGATTTTTACTAGTTTTTTTGGATTTTTTTAGTTTTTTTTTATTTTTTCTGATTTTTTTTATAATTTTTTAATATTTTTTATTACCTATGAATTGGATTTTTCTGATTTTTATTAGTTTTTTCAGATTTTTTTAGATTTTTTCTGATTTTCTTGAAGCATTAACTATGAATTGGATCAGTAGAAATGGAGCGAGTTGGCAAGTAGACCCGGATCCAAACTACTACACATGCAGTTGTGTTGGGTTATTTAGTCCTGTATCAGAAGTTGGAGAAGACTTTCATCACTTTAAATCTTGATCGATGGTTACCTTAATCAACAAGCTTCATGGGAAGCTGTAACTTGAGCTTGAGCCGGCGGTGAGTCCAGCGAGGGTGGGTCCGCGAAGGTGAGGACTCAGTCACAGACGGGCACGCTTTTTCATAAAAAAATGAAAAAAATTAGATCCGGTCAACATTAAAAAATTGGACAAAATTGGACTCGGTCATAAAAAACTGGACAAAATTGGACCCGGTCAATGTTGACCGTGTCCGATTTTAGACGGATACGGTCCCCGGTACGTTGACCGTACCCGATACAAAAAAAATTACGAAATTAAGGCTGCCATGTTCAGGCCTGTACCCGTCCCCATTCCTCAGCATAGGTGCTTGGCCTTTTTAGCCATACCCATGTTTCATAGCTTTCAAGTCCACTGTCACAAATATCACGATATCTTCAAAATTATTGTGATATTAACGAGAAAAACCAGAAAAAAATGTGTTTTTTGAAAAAACTTGAAATTATATTTATGGTGTTTTTATCACATTTTTATCCTGCATTTTTCCCTTTTTTTTCATTTTCCTTTTTTTTAAATCAATATCATGATGAATTCAAATCTAAACTTAAAGAAGTTATTTATTATCATTTT
Source organism: Nymphaea thermarum (assembly GCA_011799765.1). Classification (NCBI taxonomy): domain Eukaryota; kingdom Viridiplantae; phylum Streptophyta; class Magnoliopsida; order Nymphaeales; family Nymphaeaceae; genus Nymphaea; species Nymphaea thermarum. The sequence continues at coordinate 1,872 of JAANDH010000236.1, read as the reverse complement.
TATCATCATAAAAAATTATTTTTATCACTTTATCTAGTTTTTCTAATGTCTTTTTAGTTTTTATTAGCTTCTCGTTTTATTTTTTACCAATTTTTTAGATTTTTTATTTTCTGATATATTCTCTAGATTTCCTGAGAAAAATAACTGCGCTGGAATGTCCCAAAGAAAAATCTTGCTGTTAGAAACCTGAGAATGAAATCTGTGACAATGCTTTCAACCAAACCAGGCAAGGGCAGTGCTAATAATGATGACATCGTTTCTCAACTTGCAAAGTTGCTCGTGTGCCCTTGATGTCCTTCATAAAGTCTTGCTATGGCCATGCTCATGTGTGATTGGGTATGGTGGTCTACATGGCCATTGTGTGTCAAACCAGATATGCCCTTTAGATTAAAACTGAGAGGGTTGGAAAACCAGACTGAACCTTATGGTGGCTGGTGGCTCAGTTTCAGTTGAAGAGTGCCTGACGACAATTTAGTTCTACCTTTCTTGATGAAAAGGCTAGCTTTATTCAAGGGGACTTAGACCATGTTCATGGTATGGGCTAATGGTTTGGGTGTGGCCTAGGCAGGCCCACATTACTGGGCTGGATGTGCACAGGGACCTGCTAATTGCCACTCAGGAATACATATGCCATCGCTTAAGGATTTCTAGTTACACCCAGACACTTAACAGCCTAGACTTTTTTCTTCAATCCTTAAACCTCTTTTTTCTTAATTTTGGCCTGTTTTTCTTCCATTTCTCATTCTCTTTTGCTTTGTGAGATATTTCTTTATTTTTTTTCCTTTTACAATTTGAGGTAGTTTCTTCTCTTCTTTTGTTTCTATGCAGATTTTTTTCCCCTTCCATTACTTTTAATGTTCATGTAATTTGCATTAAAAGTATATACTTAAAGTTACGGTTCATATACTATTATACCTTGAATATTTATATGATGCTCCCTTTCTTGTTTATTGAAATTATAATTGAATATGGTTCTACAACAAGCAAGGTTAACATGGCTGCTATGACTATGTTGAGCATATATATTCCCCTTTTTTGGAAGAAATTAAATTAGTTGTTGTGGGCTTTAGATTAAGATTTTAGACTTTAGAAAATATAATTATGACTTTGGCTATTTAGAAATTAGAAAATTTTGCATGATCCAAAACATTGAAAGGCGGTCTTGCTCTTGTTAAGCTAGATAACCTTTAAACGTGTAAATTGTTCCGCTTTACTAAATTTTATCTTTCAAACTTTTAATTGTGTCTACAATGTTGTAGAATCTTTAATGTGTGTTTTGTTGTGCCTTTAAGTGTTTGTTATAACTTATGAGTTGTCCAGTATAGGTTTTTCAAATGCTTCAGTTTTGTTGTTAATTTTAAAAGTTATTGTTGGATTTTATTGACTTGATCTTTTGTTGGACCACTTAATATGCTTTGTTCCATCAAACACTAGGCTCAAGGCACGGCCTAGGCCATAACTAGCTCATTTATCATCCTTGCCGCACCCGCACCTTTTTTTTTTTCTTGAAAATTGCTGCAATCCGCATCCGCCCCATTACCCACACCCTGCACCCATGTGACATAGCCTGGAGCTTTCTTGTACATTGTATGCAAAAATGTTTATAAAAGTACTACAAATCAGTGTCATGTATATCATACAATATGAGCCATATCATACGATACATATCATATATGATGAAGTTTAGAAGAAAAGAACTTGATTAACTTGAAATCTGCCCTAACTCCTCTTTATATAGACTAGAGGAGAGGGTGAAAGTACAAGAGAACTATAAAAGAATAAAAATATTACAGAAGTACCCTCTCTAGCTTAAAGCTGAATATAACCCTATCTTAACACTCCCCCTCAAGTTGGAGCGTATATGTCAAATAG